>JAGDQP010012619.1:1860-41750 GCA_022664845.1 Lepisma saccharinum
TATATATATATTAAGAATCAGTTGATATTGATGGAATTAATGAGGCGGGAATCAAAATTAATGCAGACGACTGTTGCCAAGTATTTCTATAATTAAAAGGGAATATTAAGTGTGTATGATAAAGTTATAAGAATGCATAATGGTTATCCAAAAATCTCTGCACGAGTTTTTTTGAGCAATTGATACCAATCATTGTGTTAGCCAGAGCGTATTTTTTATGTTACCGCTAGCGACTTTTCTTTTTTACTTATAGTATATGTTTTACTCATAAATTATACTTAACGTTTGTGTGAAAAAAGTTATACTTGGCGTTTAAAACTGAATGTCATCTTGTAACATGGCATTCGTTCCAGATGTGTTGCGAACAATCCGAAATTATACTTCTTTCTTTCAAGGGTCAATATTCAGACTATTTGGTAGTAACGAGGCGGAATTAAAACTTTTTCCGTTTGCTTCCCCTATTTTCAATGAAGTAGCGCCGTTTCCTGACTCACACACGCAACTGTATTTTAAAATGTTGTATGTTCAAAAGGCATCATCATTCCTTAAAATCTATTATATATTTACATCTTTCAATATGGCTTTTCGTCCTCAAATTGGAAATTCTGTGGATACCCTGTAAGGAATTTTAGGCTGTGGGACAGTGATAGAGCGAAAAAGAAACAATGCGAGCAGAAACATTTTGAATCTTTTTGCCCACCCTTTTCAACTAAAATTTTCTCACTCGTAACGTGAATCTGTATTTATAAGTTGCATAAAATACTGCACTTACTACATACACAAGAAATTTCAGCTTATCACCGCCTATTCGTAATTGTGAAAACAGTTGAACCAATTTGCTTCAACCTTGAAACTACATAGTGGTGCATTTGGAGATTGTCGAAACGTTTTATGGTTTCCATGAAGAAAAGTACATTTTGACGTATTATACTTGATTACATCCAAAATTAGTATTCTTATAAAGTGGATAATCCTCCATTTCTAGGTCCATCAGAAACTTCAGTTTATCATGATGTCCATGTTAACGAGACTAATTATTAAAACTTAAATTCACACCTCATGAAAGAACGGTTGGATCAATTTTCTTCAAATGTGTATGCTTATGTATGGCTTAACCCTTAATATGCTTAAACTAAATTAGGATAAAAAAATATTAACCGTTTTCATACTAACGAGATTGAATTATTAAACACATGGGAACGATCGATCCGATTGTAGCCAAACTTCACATAATGTTATAACCCTTAAAGTACCCTTAAAGTTATAACCGTATTAGAATTTTAAACATTACAGTCTCCATGCTAACGAGACTCATTACACACACACATTCCAGCATTAAGTAGAAATTATTAATCCGATTGCAGCCGGACTTGACATACCGATGTGGGAAAATATTCTGAAGGCTTTAAGCAACCACATTAAAATATTTCAACATTTTGCATTTCCGTGGTAAATAGAGTGAATTATTTAAAACATATTCCAGCTAGATGAAGGAATGATTGAACAGATTCGATCCAATATTGACATAACGGTATAGGAGAGTATTCTTACGTCTTTAAACGTATTCAAAAGTTAAAACATTTGCTGTTTCCATGGTTACGAGACTGAATTATTAAATACATACTCGTGTTTGACAAAGGAATTATTAAACCGAATCTAACCAAACTTGACAGGCTAATGCATGAGAATACCCTTAGTATTTCAACCAAAATAAATTGATAAAAAAAAAAAACATTTCCCGTTATTACGGTAGTGAGACTCAGTTACATTTCTACAACGTTGTATTATGTCAACCACTCGCTCAACTCAATTTTGTAGACATCCCAAAAGATGAATGCGTCCTAATTTCAATGTTAAAATGTAATTAATATTTCAACAAATTAGAAGAGAAAAAAGGTATTTGACTGCTCGATAACAGCGCATGTCATGTGTATGATAATATTTGGCTGATAGTAGTTGAAATTGTATAGCAAGCACATACAGTATATTGATGGGTTCCAAACTTGTTGAAACCTGAACGGACGAAAAAATCTGCTAATTGACGAAAAAGGAAAAGATGTATCTAAATATGGAATAGAACATATTACAAATCACTACAAATTAAGGGTATTTTTGTCCTTTGGCAAGGTGGAAAACGCCTGTGGTTGTTGAGAAAAAATTATAAAAAAATTAAGAAAGTTGAGAGTCAGAAAGATCTTGGTATTATCATTGATAGTGTTACGTTCTCTTTATATTGACGAAGTGCGATAGAGTATATTTTGGTATAGTATATTATAATTGAGTTTCAGTGCCTGGCTACGTAACATATATCTATGTAGGTTATGTAATTCTTTGCTCAAATTAACCTACCTACATTCAAGTTAAGAAAAATGATGCTTTATCAATACCACAATCTACGTAAGAAATTTCTAGACAGAATCTCATGAAGATTGCTATTTTATTATCTGCAATATTTCAGATTATTAAAGTAAATTAGCACTTGATAACTTGATTAAACTTCTCAGATCACATTTAAAGAAAGTACCATTGACTACAGATGTTATTTAACTTTACACAACATAAAACTTTGATTTTTATTTCCCTTTTCTAGATTTCCGATTTCATTATTTGCTTTTATCTCTTCTTCTCTCTTCATTATGTCTAAAATCTAGCGCAAAATCTGGTTTATGACCACTTCCAGTTTCATTACTTTTGAGCTCTTTTTACAATTTTTTTTATCGTTGTTATGGTTAACAACATAATTATAGAAAATACATGTTACATAAAACATATGGCAAGTTGTTCCACACTTGCATCCTTATACAATCCCCCCAGTTTACAGAAAAAATTGTGTTGGTGTCAAGCCACAACAATTTTCTGACACACTATCTTAAATATCATTACATATGATATACCTGTACAAAAATGTATGATTTATCATATCATTATGTAGCCTTCTATGGTATTTCTTTACGGATTGTAACGTTCATTAACATAAATAGAAAAAATGATAATACATTATTTAACTGTACATTATACTTCACCTAACCTTTAAGTCACCATTTAAAACTATTTACGACATCCAAGGGTCAGAGGTTAATGCATTACTAAAATGAATTTGTTCGTTCTCCTGTTGTTTTGCTGGCTTGCTAACTTCCTAGCTTTTCTCGAATTGAGACCTCTTTTACGTCCTGTGCCATTTTACTTTTGTTCAGCCTTGTTTATTTCTTTAAGCATCATTTGGTAGTCCAATATGGTTTTTGGATAAACTGGATTTTCATCATCATCATCACGGTCTTCTGTTGTAGATACACTAACCTTAGAAATGTCCTGTTCCTTGTTAGGAACATCCTGTTCCCTTATCAGAACATTTTTACATTTTCTCCTTATATGTCACTCCATGTCTGTTCTTGCATCATTTGAACTACATCGCTCACTTCCATAGTTGTGTTTCCTTTCATAACCATAGTGTCATTCATAACACCTGTTTTAACCTTCGTACATAATATAAAAGTTACATGGATATCCGGATGTTGCAAAGTAAGAAGTAATTGTCTATTATCTATAGAAATTTTGTCAAAATAGAAATTTTCTATAAAATTCTGCCAAGAATTAGATCATAAGGACAGTCTTGTAATACAAATACATCTAAAGGAACATACATTTATTTTAAACATCCACATTTACACTCAATTTACCCTTAATCCTTTTGATTTCTGTGCCATCAACAGTTTTTATCCTTCAATATTCAGCTACACTAACATCTAGCTTAGCTGATGGATATTTGGCTTTGATTTTTAAGAATAATTCATGTAATAATAATGAGAAAGTCGTTCCTGTGTCGAGCGAAACTATTGCATCAATTTCAACAATTCTAACATTAACAGTTCTGACTAGAAATTTGTTTTTCTCCTCCGCTAAATCATGAAAAGCTGTACAAATTTGTTGTACATCTTCTATATTAGCTCACTGTTGTGTATCTTCTCTAATTTTTTGCATACTATCATATGGATAGATTCCTCTCTCATTACAATTCTGTTCCACCTCCTGATGTTCTAACACAGCTCGGGATCTTCGATTTTCTCTCAGGGATTCACCTTGTAAGCATCAAGTAATGCTAAGAATTCTGTCTTTTGCTCGTCTAAGATTTGTCTAGAATTTACTTGGCGCTGATATAATGTTTGGATTTCCTTTCGCAACTCAGTACAAATGGTCAATATTGTTACTTCAGTATTACTACTGTGATCATTGTCATCATTTAAAGTTACTTTCGGATCTCCATTTTCATCTTGCTTACCTGGCGTATTCTCAACTAATATCATATAATCAGGTTTCTTTTTACGTCGCATCCTTCTATTCCCTACGTCATCAGCATTGGCTACATTACTCGTGCTACTATTTGGATTGGTAGTGTATTCTTTCATAGCATTCATTTTACTTAGAGAGTAATCTGTCTTTCTGAATACAAATAAACTTACTTTACATGGTATGTGAATTAAGCCCTGAAAGCTGGTAGCCATTTATATGTTACGTTCTCTTTATACTGACGAAGTGCGGTAGAATATATTTTGATATAGTATATTATAATTGAGTTTTAGTGCCTGGCTACGTAACATATATCTATGTAGGTTAGGTAGTTATATCCTTAAATTAACCTACCTACATTCAAGTTAAGAAATATGAATACCACAATCTACGTAAGAAATATCTAGACAGAATCTCACGAAGGTAGCAATTTTATTATCTGCAATATTTCAGATTATTAAAGTAAATTAGCACTTGATAATTTGTTAAAACTTCTCAGATCACATTTGAAGAAAGTACCATTGACTACAGATGCTATTTAACTTTACACAACATCAAAATTTGATTTTTATTTCCTTTATATGGATTCTCTGGATGAATTATATTACATCCACTTGAGAAATACTATGTAACTATGTTGTTGTAATAGTATAGTCGTTGCATTATGATTTCTATTTTATATTTTTTGTTAATTCTGCGGCAATATTTTGAAGTTGCTTCACTAATTCTTCACTTTTTGGTAGGTTTGATTGCTCATAAATTAAGTCAATTACTTCTGCTATCTTGATTGCTATCTGAATTACGAAGGAATGTTTTGTTGTTTTGCAGGTTAGGTCCAGATTGTCACTTGAGATTGATTTTTTTTTTTTTTGCTTGAATTAAATTTTAATTTCTTATCTTGAGAAATAATAGAGTTGTTTGTGTCCATTTTTTTTGAGGAACTATTATCTGTCGAGTTAAGATTTGAATTTGATAAGGGTTTTTTTTTTTTTTTTTTTTTTTTTTTTTGTAGAGGATAAAGGTATTCTTTTCTTGACTTTGAATGTGGATGATTTTTCTTAATTTTGCTTTTTCTCCTTCTTTCGTTTTAAATTAGCACTAAATTCACTGAAATCAGTTTTTGAAATGTTCAGAGTAATAGTGGAATCATTTTTAAGAGTTTGATTATCTTTGGTAGGTACTGTTGGAGGAGAGTATGAAATATGTTTTTCGATTTTTATTTCCCTTTTTCAGATTTCAGATTTCATTATTCGATCTCTTCTTCTCTCTTCATTATCTCAAAATATGGCGCAAACCATTAGGTTTATGGCCACTTCTAGTTTCATTACTTTTTAGCTATTATTACAAAATCTTTTTTTCGTTGTTATGGTTAACAACATAATAATATAAAATATATGTTACATAAAACATGTGGCAAGTTGTTCCACACTTGCATCCTTACAACAGCAAGCACCTTCTCTGATCATATTACTTCTGTCACAAAACAATTTTTGCACCTGTAGGACCTTTTGTACCGGATTAAGGAAGCCTTTCGTAACCTTTCCTCCTCTACACCTACAGAATACTCATTTCTCCGAAATTGGAGTATTGTTCCCCGATCTGGTCGATGGCTAGTTCAACTCACATCTCAAGATGGAACTCTGTACTTAACTTCTTCCTAGCTATTGACTCAGGGGTGTATATTGGATTCAGAGCTTGGACTATTACTAGCCAAAGTAATAAGATTTACAAAGGGAATACGGAGGTCACACATAGTATTGATGATGTTCTGGCCTCCCTTTCATGTAAATTAATATTATTTGTGCACTTTGAAATATTTGTTCAGAAGTTTAGGCTGCGGCGGTAGCCTAGATAGCTCACAGGATACACTCCTGGCCTATTGTACACTACAGAATACCAAACGCTCGCAGCATGAATAAACAAGATATTTTAAATAGTCTAAACCTTCGCCCACCGAAAATCCGGAGAAAAATTGCCGATCTCAAATTCTTGTATAAATTAGCCCATGGAAAAATTCAGATCTGATCTTTTTCGTCTGAACTTAATTTACGCATTCCTACTAGACTCACTCGAAGCAATCATCTATTTTACTTAGATCGGCCCTGCCTTTCTATTATCCAGCGCTCGCTCTTACATAGGATGCTCAAACTCTACAACGATCTACCGATAATCCAACGATCTACCGTATATCCTCGAATCTAATGCGCATCTTTTTCAGCCGACTTTGGTCTCCAAATTTGGAGCGAGCATTAGAATCGATGGAGCACTAGCAGCCACGTATCCAGAACTTGGTTTTGGTCCGGACCCACCCCTAAATACGTGCCTGTGCGCTAGGTTCGCAGGCGAACTCAAATATTCTGCTGATCGTTCTGCTTAAGTTCTGTGCTAGAGTTGCCTCGTTGTTCCTCTCTTCGCGCGCTTTCGTGTTTTATTTTGGTTTATATTGATACGTATATGTCGGCGAATACTAGAGATACCATATTTTTGTAGGCGTTATTGTTAATATAAACCAACTATCTTACCAGTTTACTGCATCTTTTTTAAAAAATATTACATACATGCAAAAAATCATAACACAAACCCCTTGCCATATGAAGTCGTTACCGTACATTGTAATACAGATAATAATATTAAAATAACTGATTGCTGTATACAGTAAAATTTTTCACTTGCTTCAGGTTGCACATTGTAATCGCCAGTTTACATTCGATGGCGCATTAGATTTGAGTAAATACGGTATTTAGCAGAGAAATTTCATTGAATTCAGTAGAGATATGCTTTCTATGTTCCTGCTGACTGTTATCGCTAGATTTGTTTTATTTCCTTGTTATTATTGTTTTTGGTTGATATTAAATATTTTCTCCTCACATTGAAAAATGGCTAGTCAGCTGTATTTAGAATTTTGTTAAATAAATTAATAGGAAAAACTGGATGGAATAGAACGATGAATAGACTTACAAACCTTGGTGGGAGGAACCAACTTTCCCTCTTCTGAACAGAATTGCCTTTGAGTTTCCAATCATTAACATAAACCTTGGAAAATTGCATTAATTAGAGAAATGATTCAAACTTTGAACGTTAAATCGCGGTAAACGTTAGAAAGAAACAGGTCCATAAAAGTTATTTTATATCAAAAGCAGAATACCAGAATATAGACATGCATATGTAGTTTAAACACTAAATTAAGTGACATTTTGGTCCTTCGAATTTTGACACTTCTGTTCATCCTATTGATGAATAACAAACAAAATATATGGTATTCTGAAGAGAAACATTTATGTTGGTTTGGTTCCAGACAACTTCATATAAAAAGTAAATACAATGCTCCTACAATGTATTTCTTATGCGTGTACAATTTTGATGCATGACTTGTTTATTTTGAGTATATATAAAGAAGTTATTCAAGCTGTGTATATCGATTTTTGTGTACGTAAATAACAAGCCTCCACAAAACAGCGTACAACCAGTCACCTTGACTGAAGCCATCATTGCCTACCTATTTCCCCATACAACTAACGAACTGTTTTACTTCTCCGCGTCTGATCGTTTTGTTTCTCCCGAGGGCGTTCTTTTGAATTTGAATTTATTTAAGGCCATTAGGTATCCATAGCTCAGGCTAGGATAGGAGATGGGAAATAATAAAAAACTTTGCTAAACTTTATTTTTATATGGGCCAGTCTAGTGACTTTGGACTTCGGCCCATCACGATTCGCCTTTAGCTGCTAAAACCCATGCCCCTGCCGGGACTCGAACCCGGGACCTTTAAGCCGATGGCCTACCGCCGGAGACTGCTCGGTTGGCTTATGAAAAATGATGTGGGAAGTGGCGTCATTTCAGTTTTTGTTTGGGGGACAAGATCATGATATATCGCTTGACGCATCCCACCTATTTCCAAGTGTAGTTTTACTTCGTACTCTGCATATACGTGATCAGTGATTCCAAGACTCCTTCCTGTGGGGGTTGTCACGCCGTAAATTCTCGCGAGACACCCGAACTTAAAATAATTACGGTCAAAAATGGACAGAAAACGTGCAAAACCCCACTTACACTCTCCCAGTTTTGACTTTAAACCCCCAAAACTAAAAATCCTGGTGGAATCCCTGTATGTAATTTACAGGCATCTCTACGCTGTTAACATGATTTAGCTAAAAACAAGTAACACTTATACCTGATAAAAAATAAGAACATTTTAACTGTCAACGTTTTATAAAGCGTCATTTACAGCAGGTGAAACGCACTAATGTATCTTGGCTTTATTTTAGCTAAAAAGATTGTCAATAGAAATGTTCTTAACGTCTTTCCGCTCCACAGCAAAATCATCAACGAGGCGAGTCGATCATCGAAAATTGATGACCGAAAGTAATTTTTCAGTCTTTTTAGAACAGAAAAAGTCCCTTTCGGTAGGCCTACAGGCTGAGGTAGATTTCGAAGTTTCGCTGGGAGCCGGGGCTCGCCCCCCAACTTCAGTGCTTTTGAGAGGATGCGCCTCCTTTATCTTAACCAAAATCTCTCTGCAGCACTACACCACCACGGAGTACATCTTCACCCTCCCACGGTTGGCTGCGCCCCAAAAGGGAAGATTTGCCCCATTTATTGCAACCTACTCTTGGTCGTACACCTTCATTGAAAATTTCGTTTCTCTACCTTCAATGATTTGGAAATTGGGTTTTTGGGGCGGCCATTTTGGATCCAAGTTAACGACTTTTTGAAAGTTTTCTTATTTTGTCGTGACCTACTTGTGATAGTACAACTTCAAGTAAAATTTCATTTATCCAGCTCAAACGGTGTGCAAAATGGGATTTTGGGCGGTCATTTTGGATCCAAGATGGCGACTTTTCCCAAATGTTGTGATATTTCCCTAAGCTACTCGTCATAATGCACCTTTATGCCAAATTTCGTATCTCTAGCTCAAACAGTGTGGAAAATGGATTTTTAGGTCCGCCATTTTGGATCTAAGATGGCGTCTTTGAACTCATTAGGTAACATTTTCATAATCAAAAAGTGATGTTGTACCTTTATGCCAAATTTGATTTCAATAGCCCCAGCGGTTTAGGCTGTGTATTCTATACAACAATGGGTTCGGCGGCCATTTTGGATCCAAGATGGCGACCGATTTTGCTCATTAACGAACTTAACCGAGCTATTAAGCCTAGAAACAACATATAAAAATTTGGTTCAAATATCTTCAAAATTATGGCCGCTAGCGTGTTAATATATATATATATATATATATATATATATATATATATATATAAATATACACTTTCATATCGTACCGATCTCAATAGGTATATTTTCTTCGAAATCTACCTAAAAAATATTCGTTAGACGCAGTGGTGATCGGCAGTGTCAAAAATTTCCAATGACGAGATCAGAATAAATAACCGATTAAAGCAGGTTTCTATACTGTGAACATATAATATTGAGCTCAGCGTCTTGAGGTGGACACAACTAAACAATCCAGATTTAAGTCCGGCTAGAGGCAGAAATGTTACAGTCACTGATACTGACACTGGTAGTAAAAGTAAGAGATTAGGTAAATAAAGTCTCATAGAAATAAGAAAAACAGCTTCGTCTTCTGGGTAACAAAAACTCCACAAGAACTCAAAAAACTAACTCACGACATTCTGCGTGATGTCACAGGCAAAGTAAACATTATGGTGGGAAAATTCTTATGATGATGTGACCCCACAAATTAAATAAAAATTGGATCTCCACATCGAAAAATGCAAAAACATCTACAATGAACCCACAAAACTGAGAGAACCAGAGCACTGGACTTCCTCTGGACAAAACAAAATTTTCAGTTCTCAGGGAGAGGGAAGACAAAACTTATGAACAAAAATTTAAAAAAGCAAGGACTTCCCTTCAGGCCACTATACCTTTTCAGGAAAACCAGAACTTGTTAGACAAATGAAATTCAACTTCCAAAACACGTAACACACCACATTGACTCCTTCAGAAGTGAAATGTTCTCAAACCTAAACAAAAATTAGAACTTAAAAAGTCCCTTACAAATTAATATAAAGAAAACGTTCTAATCTGACCTACTTAGTAATTCTGACTCCTGCAACATATAGGCTTTGGGCGCCCTAAAATATGAAACAAAGACTGCTTACCAATATAAATACATCCAATCCAACCAATATATATATAGATCCAGGGAGAAATATAGAAACAGATAGAGTTAAAATTGACCCTAAAGGACCAACTGCTTAGGCAGTACACTGCCAATATTGATTTAAAAAAATGACTACTTGCTATACTTAGCACAAAAAGTGACAATACTCCAAACGAAAAGAATAGCTGTTATAAAAATATAAACAAGACTTTTCTATATTGGACTTGGACGACGCAAGCTTTCCTGTACTCCGGTAATTCTACAAACCAAAGTCAGCCATATACCGAACCAAACGACTCAGACATGCAGAGGAAAGAAAACCTCAAGAAGCCTACTAACTCTTGTATTATAATTCTTAAAAGCACCTTCTGAAAAAGCACACTGCTGTGGTTTACGCTGCTACTTACTATACGCAATCAAACGTAACAAGTGCGTAGAAAATTAACAAGACACCGAGACAACCCCAAAGTAAAAGTAAAACAAATGAATTATTTTAAAAATTGCAAAAGCTAGATATTCTCACGAGAACAGACGCAATAATTTAAAAAATTCCAATTTGTTACTTACAACGTACTGTTCCTCTTGTATTAATAAAAAAAGTTCTTAAAGATATTCAATTTCTATTTCACTTTTCCTTTACTTTACCATTTTAATAAAAATATTTGTGTTCTCGCGGCGCGGCAGACAAGAAATTTCGCAGCATACTAGTGTGCCAGTGAACACCTTTTGAGAATCACTACCATGATAAGTCGATTTAATGTTGAATAGGCACCGCACAGAGTTTCTCATTGATCCCATAATAACTCCATACAGACGTAATGCAGAATTATTCTTGAGCATGAAAGGAAAAAGAGTATATAGGTATAAACTTCTTTACAGAAGACGAAGATAAAAACCCGACAAAAAAACTCGCTATAAGTAAAAATAAAAACTCTTCTTAAAATCTTTTTCTCATTTTCGATTTTTAGTGACATCGACCTCAAATTAATTACTATAACAGACAATTAAAATTCATTAACCACATTGCTTAGCGCGTTACAAGCAATTGTTTCAGCTATAAGTTGTGTTCCGAACTCCTACAAAAAATCGAAATTGAAAAAAAATAATAGCATTTTTCATTATATTTCAGTGTGTTTTTATGTCGGTTTGACTTGTCTTTTCTGAGAATTTTTTTACGTTTTTGTGCGTTTATATTCTCAAACTCAGGGGGAGGAACTACCCCCCACTGCCTTACCTAAATGACGCCTCTGGATGTGGGAAAGAGTCGACCAGGTCCTAAGTTGAAGGTACTATTTTGGCGTTTGCCTGTTGTGACTGAGGAAAAAACGAAAAACTTTAAGTCAGGACGATCGGCCGCTGGTATTGAATCCAGGACCTGTCGAATATGAAGACAACGTTCTACCTACTAAGTTACGGTTACTCGGCACGAAGACATTGTTGTATTAGCGACTAACAACAGAAAATCATAGAGGAGGGAGGAGATAATCCAACAACACGTTATGAAACATAACTATTTTCCGGTTAATAAAAGTAATATCGTGTACAGAAATCCCGTGTCTGTGAGTGGAGGACAGCCATGTCTGTCATATTAAGTTAGTACTGTATTCTTGAATAATGGGCATTTTGTGAGCAAATATCCTTCAGTAAACATTTAAGTGCAAATGGCAATAAATATCTTAAATACTAGTAGACTAAGAAAACTTCCCCCATTTCCTTCAGCATCGAAAATGGAAGGAATTAAATGAAAAATAAGGAAATCACTCTTTTTCTTATTAACATTATCTGTATTTTATTCAAATTGACGCAACTAAATTAAGTACAGAAAATTCGGGAAAATTGTGCTACAATATAAAGACTATATTTTTGAATATACATACTTTTCTTGACTTAAAAAAAAAATCCTGAGTCTCGGATTAATAATACGTTGTTCTCAATTACTTTCAGGAAGTTTTTCTACACAAACACAGAACAAAGGATTTTACTTACAAACAATATATTAACATTATTTCTTCTTTTTTTTGTTTTACAACACAAACAATACATTTTCGGTTTAAATAAGTTTAATTATGTAACATATTTTTCACATCGATTGCAAATCGTTTCTTCAAAAATATATTTTCTCCAATATCAGTACTTAAGTAGATCGTGCACATTACTAGTATTTTGAAATATTTTACAATGAATCCTTTTCAATATTTCAGTACTTGTTTCTCGAAATAAACAGGAGTAAAAATATAACGGCATTTGCCAAGCGTTTCGTAATATATCAAAGCACTAGAATATAGTACCGTATCTTTCATATAAATAAGTACAGATGTATGTTTTCTTATGAATAATAACTTTTCATGATTCTTAATAATAAATAGTGAATAGTAGTTTTGCACACAAACGCGGGAAAGTTCGTATAAAATTTTAAGCTTGTTCCTCAGTTTTCGCACATAATGTGAACTTTTACACACACATATATTTTACAGTTTCTCGTAAAACATATACTCATATTATTTTACCAAAATAATAACATCTTTTCTATGTGTGTTACAATTTGACATTTCTAACAAGTTGTTTTGCAATACAACAAGGCATGTATAACTAATATCTCACTTTCAAATTTCTCTTCTTCTCAATGGAATGATCTTTGTTGATTTCATAAAATTGCACAACAGAGAACACAGAATAAATGTCGGTTGAAAGAAATTGATTTAACATTTTCGGAACCATTGTATTAATAAGGTACGTCTCGACGCAATGACCAACTGTATCTCGAATCCGAGAAATATGTGACCTAGTTGTTTTCTCTGTTGTACCTTAAGATTTAGGAACATTCTGAAATTAGCTGTTTCGTAAATTTTCTCATCGACTTCCCACATTACAAGATCGATGTTGAAAACAAGAAACATTTAAATATAACTAAGATCTATTGTCCACAATTTCGAACTCACTGAGTTATCGTACAATTAACTGCAGGCAATGAATGTTCTTAACTAACTCACTCTATTTGTTTATACTAAAAATTTTCCCTCATTAAATTAAAGACTTATGAGTTATCAATGATATAGACGAGAAATATACCATTCATAATAGAAGGCCCTCAAAATAATATCTGAGTATATATGTTTTACGATTTTTTTAACCTTGAAAATTTTTCAAGTAGACGCTGAATAATAATAAATAACCTACGACTTACTTTCTCTGCTTAATTATATGTAAAAAGTATATGGCACGTGATTGGTTCCAGTAAAATTAAGCAGTAATTAAATACTAAATAGCAGTTATTTTTACAGCACTTCTAATCCATATCATCAAGATTATATACAGTACTTTGAATAAGTTACAAGACTACAGATGATTATAATTACGTTTCTGTATGTACAGATATGTTTAATGTATATACGAATTTAGATGAACAATAACTTTTTTTATACTTTAAATATGTAGATATAATTCTATATCAAGTGCACTTTATAATTCCATGAAAGTTTCGATATATGCGACTTTCACAAAATGGTATTAACTTTATAACAACGATGTGATATAAGTTATAATTTCAGGTATTATTTCATTTTATGATAATGGTAATAATTTTTCTAAAAAAGAATGGAACTTCTTTGTGATATAAACATAGTCGATATAGTGGTCCTAATACGATACAGAGACTACAACAAAAACAAGTTCTTCTTTTAAAAGTTTTTATTTTTTTTCGTTTAATTTTCAAGCGTGGGCACTTCCTTTTTCTTTTACCATGCATCTGTATAGCGAACATCACATTCTTGTAAGGCTGGAAGTTTTTGTTTCAATCTTTCGAATGTATAAGCTGACAAACTGGTGCTATTCAGGTTTAACTTTCTCAAATTCTTCATAGCTGAAAAAAAAGAGAATAATGTAAAAGTTAGTACTTGATGTATTGCCTGAAGTTAACAATGGTCATTTTAAATTGTAACCTAAGTTTAATGTAGGATGTTTTGCTCCATTCGTCTGAAGCGTTAGGTCAGCGTCGCCAAGGCCGCGGGTTCGGATTCCTTTGACAATATTCTTTCCATCTCCTCCCTCCGCTGTTTAAGTGCATTTTCGCCCTGACAATTGCTGCCATACCGTATCAATTGTTTTCCCTAGAATTTCACTACGACACAGATGTAATTTTGTACCCTGAATTTTTACGTTTGAATTTCAATTTAATATATTCGATTATTTATGGCCTTTAGACATCTCAGGCTCAGTCCGAGATAGGGTGGGGAAGAGAATGTTAGAAGGAAGTCGGCCAGGGCCTATAGTTAGTAGCTAGGCTAAACACATGTTGACAGCTTTATTCTCGCTCTCTCGTCTCTAATGTTCACAAAGTTTTTTATTACACCCTTTAAATTGAAATTTCAGTAGACGTTTGCAAGTTCTTGTGCTATTTCGTTGTGTTAGTGCCAGTATCGATTAAATTACATCTGTAGAGCTAAGAAGTGTATTATACATCTGCACGGCCAGAAAGAAATGTGAAGACGTTGGGAAGAAAAGCATTATCACATGACTTTAAAAGTTATAATAAGAGAGTGAGTACTGAGAGTGATCCATGTTGTGCTAGTAGTGAGAGAGAAAAAAAACATGCGATGGCCTGACAACAAGTATGTATCGTTTATTTTCCCTGAGTCTGTTTTTTTAATATCTTAACCCACTCTAGTCTGTTATTCCCCTTTCCTGTCCAGTACTTTTTCACTTCTCCTTATTATATATGTTGCCTCCCACACGTCCCTTTCCTTATCAGCGCTCCTTCGTACCTTCTTATGTCCGTCTACTTGGTGTTCTCCTTCCTCTAATATGTGTTTGGTCTGCTCCGAATTCCTCTTCCCTCACCTTTATTTTCTTTTTGTAGTATTTCTCATAGAAACACTAAATTTGGTATATTCCTTCTGTCATTACGAGCTGTCATTTGTTTGAGTTCAAGTGATGCTTATTCTTACTATTTTTGTTTCGTCGTGTCTTAGCGTGGAAGTTTCGATGTCAGTGTTTGTTCTGCCCTTACCATTTTCCCAATTTTTTTGAAAGGGAACTCCTGCGGTAGCCGTTCTTTTCACCTCCTTGTAATATATTATCTACTTTATTTCGTAAATCTTTTCATTTGTTGCATATGTTTATGGCTCTTTTAACCAAATTTACCGATAGATCTGCTTTTATCTGGTCCGGTGTTCTAATATTCTGTGAATGTATTTCTATCCGGCAGAAAGTTTCTGTAAACCCTTGTAAGATCCATCTTCATATTCTGTTTTTTTAACCATTATATCTAAAAACGGTATTTTTTAATCCTTTTCATCCTCTTCTGTCACTGTTATTATTGGCAGTTATGTGGACGATTATCTAGTGATAGGAAAGAACAAAGAGGAAGTCGACAATCTATTCCTAAAAGTAAACTGTGAGCACTCTAACATAACAATATCAGAGTACAGTAGATTACAATATTAAGAAAACGAGAGTCCACAAAAATAAACGATAGGACAGCAGAGCCCAAATGAACTTAAACGAGGAAGGCGGTAAATACTGGTAGGAAGAATACTGTAAAAATTCTTTGAAAAGATTGTATGGCAACTCTGTAAATTACTATTGTAAATATATTTATATCACAACATTGTAAATACTTTTCGAAGTGTTTGATGAAACTCCAGCTAATGAAGCGAAACATCCTACATTAAACTTAGATTTTTTTTTAAAGAAAGTAGTATAATTTCAGAGAAAAACCTTAAGTAACCACAAAAATTTATGATCTTAAACAAAAGAAGGAATAATTACTGTCAGAGACTTAAATGATAACAATTTAAATCAGCATTAAATATGCTCCATAAAAAAAAAACCTCTAATAGTAATATTACTGTTAAGAGGTTGCAGGACAGGTGAGCCTACCATTATGCATGATATCAAACAGAAGTAATCCCACAAATTTTAGAAATCAGAACGCTTTCGCAAGACAACATAACCACCATATAAATTGAAGTAAACTGCAATAGCAGAAAAAAAATATTGGAAAATAGTAAACTGGAAACAAAAATTAAGCGGAAGAAGTGGAAAGCCAGCAGTATATTAGAAATTAAAGAAGTAAGTAAGTGTGGATATACAGGAATAGAAGTACAAATAAATAATTGAGCTAAATGTACAAAATGATTAGTTGAGAGTATTATGATACAGAAAATGATCGAGTTGTTTGTGTGAGTTTGTCTCTTGGAACATCATATGTTGACCTATTACGTGTAACGTACTTATGGATACTAGACCTAAGTTTTCCATGGAGTGACTATAGTACTAGTACTAATGACTATACTATTTAGTGACTATATTGTATAATTGTGCACGTGATATTCGTCAAGGAACTACGAAAGGAAAATTCCTTTCCTTTGTATTCAAATTTTACCTATTATGACCTGTGATCCATAACCCATGAAAAGTATATCAAATAGATACTAGGAACACGTGATTATGTAGATTATGTACGAAATTGCACTTATTAACGTAAAAATGATCGCAAGCACTTTCACAACACGATCTGGTTGCATAATCATGCGTTGGAAGGTAAGGAAAAATGTTTATGGTTAAGAACTTGTTTTCATGTTGTTTTGACTAAGACTTCTGTGGTTACGTAACCATAAATCTTTTTCCTTACCTTCCAACGCATGATTATGCAACTGCATCGCGTTGCGAAAGTGCTTGCGATCACTTTTATGTTAATAGGTGCAATTTCGGATATAGTGAGGATTACTGACATACAAGGTTTAACTCTACAACAACCTGCCATGAATTATATATTTTGATGAATTTTTACAATTTAAAATCTTTCAACAATGTTAAAAACATATATGGTAAACATTAGATTTAGTGCTTTCTAACTTTCACGGTATTGTTGTAACGCATGAACATGACTCGATCGTTCCTGAGGATGTTCATCATCCTGCATTAATAGCTGAATTTATGTACACCAAGCGGATCAAAAATATAGCAAAATCACATACAATTGATTACAACTTTTCCAAAACCAATTACGAGCAATTGTATCGTGACATTGCATCAGTTAATTGGGAAAGTGTATCGGATAGCTTAACTGTCGATGATGCTGTTGACTCTTTCTATAATACATTATATGCCATTTTCGATAAATGTATACCACGAAAAAGACCTAAACTAAAGTACCCTATCTGGTTTTAAAATTACTTAATTAAACTACTCAAGAAAATGACATACCACCATAGAAAATGGAAACAAGCAATCGGAGATGTTAGTTATCACTATAATAAATTTAAAGAATTACGTACTCTTTCCAAAAAAGAAATATCTGCAGCCTATAGAACTTATTTACGCAAATGTGAAACTAACATTTTAACTGAACCCAAAAGCTTTTGGACATTCATAAAAAATAAAAGACGAAAGTCAGAATGCAATGTGCTAAATTACGAGGAACAACAATTTAGTGAAGAAACAGCTATTGTGAATGCATTCATGAAACATTTTCAAGTAGCCTACAATATGTCAAAATATAACCTTGATACTTTAACTGAACACAATTGTTCTGAAATTTTAGATAAATTATTTCTAAATATGTGACTATGTGTGTATGTAGAAAATGTCATATGTGTATGTTGAACACTACAATTAGGTTATTAATCTGTTGTGTTCAATAAATAAATAAATTAAATAAATAAATTAATTAAATAAATAAATAAATTAAATAAATAAATAATAAGGTAATATTATGATTCAGTCCTCTCCACGTCATCTATTCATAGATTATGTAAATCAATATAATAATAATCGTTAACGAGCAAGAAGAGTGAAGAAAGACGCCACACGTGGCTGTAGAACAACTTTGAGCAAAGTGGTGCCACCTAATGGCTGATGCATCAAATTATAGACACAACTGATTAAGGCATTACGTGTATGCGTCAGCGAATGGTGTAAATATTTGTGTTGCAAGTGTGTGCCAAACAGAGAATATTTATGCATTGTTAAGACAACGTAGATGGGTGAGGTTAAGAAGTTTAGACTAGGTTTAATTTTCGCGCCTAAACTATGAATAAAGGTTCCTTTCTAACGACGGTGTGCTAAGGTGTTGGTTGTAGGAAGTAGAACGTGGATTACAGCAACACAAAAGAAAGATAAAAACTGGTGTTACGCTACTATGTGTACAAGGAGACTGAAGCATATAGTTTGTTGATTATGAAAAAGTGGTGGTAGCAGTTACTCGAGTGCTCAAAGGTCCACCTGTTTCTTCGATATAGAAGGCATTGCAGAATGTGAATGTTAAAATATAAATCACGTTGGAAGTGTGGAAAGTATCTTTGAAATTTTGAATTTGAATTTATTTATGGCATTTTCGTTTCCGTTATTTAGGCCGCAAGTACCCTTTGGATTTAAGGTGTAATTGCCATCAGCAGTACTGATAACCATCGTTGTAACCGTGATAAAGCTCATGCATCTGGTTCTTTTGCATATGTGGGTGCAAGCTGGGAGCGACAGGGAAAAGGATACGTACCGACTAAGATTTTTTTTTAAATTGGGAAGGGGAGACACTTTGAAAGTAACCCAGCTTAGTAGAAAATGCTGGTCTGGTGTGAAACCATTTGATTAGGGTTGGTTGGTTATAATTTGAGCTGAAGGTGCGAGTGGGTTGAGACTCCAAGGATGAACTTCGATCTGTTTAGTGACAAGGTTGAGTGGATAGCTTCGGTTGATTAAAGACTTTTGGAGACGTAAGTTATAGGTTTCAGTAGTAGCGGTAGTAGAATTTTACGCTGTCGTCTGAGGTAAAGGAAGGAAAAAGTAGGTTTATTGGTGTTGTTAGGAAGGGAAATGAAAAACCATAGGTACTGCACGTGGTTGGTTCGTTTGTTTTGTATGAACAGAAGTAAAGAGGATATTGATTCAGGGTAATATTTACGTCAAGGAATGTTTCTTTGTTATTGGATATTGATCAGGAGAATTGGAGAATACGAAAAATTTCAGTTGCTCTAGGAAAGTGTTAAGAGAGGTTTTGCCACGTACCATAAGACAAAAGTAACCAAAATAATGGAGTCGAGATGAGGGGGGGGGGGGACACGCTTGTAGAAATTCGTGTTCAAGCTTGTCCATGAACAAGTTGGCATAAAAAGGGTTCCTTCTCGTGTTCCTGGTCATGCTTCGGATTCTGAAGGAGGGTGCTTGTCGAAAGTGAAGTTATTACAGGTTAGAAGTAGAATACTAAATTCAGAAGGCAAGCTGTGGTTCTGATATGCGAACTGGGTCTCTGAATAAGGAGGAATTCCAAAGCTGTTAGGACATAAACATAGGTAATATTGCTGTACAGGGAAGTAACACCTACAGTAACTAGTAGTATGTCGGAAGGGAGACAAGGCAATTTCCGGATTTTTTTCTAGAAAATTATAGATGTCACGTATGTAGGGAGGCACCGCTTGGGCATGTGGGTGTAGAAAAGAGTAACAAAGGTGAAAATTATAGCTAGCTGCAATGTCTGCCTGAGGTCCCTTCACCAACCCTGTGGATTTTTTGCTGTAGGTAGAGGGCAGAAGTACGTGGACTGTCCGGTTTTTGGGGTTTTATCGAAATCTCAGATGTCAGAGATAAGTTCGGAGATTTTTTTGTTGGTCAGTGCATGATGGTTCTGTGGTGCTGAGTCTGCATTTTCTGAGCATGATGGTTAAGAGCGTTCAATGGTTTATACACGTTCAAGAGATTTGCCTTAGTATTACTCGAAAGATCTTGTTTCTGATGAGCAAAATAAAAAATATTGCTAAAATGTTTACATAACGTATTTGTAAAATAATCAAAACACATGATCCACTTAATACTTAAAACAGAAATAAATGGAAGAAGGCATTAAAGTAAATGGAAATTATTTCAAATCACTTTTAATTGCTCCATCTGAATTGATATAAGCAATAAAAAATTACAAACTTAGTAATTACAACAGTTGCTTACATGCAAGTGAAGAAAGTCCTTTATCTGTAACCGGAGTTTCACATAAATTCAACACTTGCAGTTTGGGAAGATGTTCCGAAATCAGCTGGAGCCCAATATCGCCAAACTGGAAAAGAAGAAGAGAAAACATGAAAGTTAAAGTATGCCATCACGAATTATTCACTAACTTCTAGTAAACTAAACTAAACTGGGTGGCGCGACACCCTTTAAGAGCCCTGGAGTGTCAGACTGCTGTATTACGTTCAAATAGAGGGCTATGGGGTCAGCGTAATACTTCTTCGTAGTCGTGTGCCTAACTTTCGTGACCCCTATTGGCTACTTCTTTAAGTAGCTCTCACAATATACCAGACAAAACATTATACCCACATACAAATTCGTACCTAATTAGAATGGGTTCTCCCTTTGAGCGAATTGTAGCAGCAATGGACTATATACAAGTGTGTAGATGTAGGTAACATCGATTTAAAGCCACTCCGTTGTAAGCTGTCCACTAAGTTCAGCGAGGTTCGTCGAATGATTATGACTCTGCTTTACTTGTTGTTCCAAACAGTTCCACACATTTTCAATTAAAATACAATATGAAAATTTTGCTGGCGAGCAAACATATCAGAGGTCCCCTTCATGCTTATCGAACCAGTCAGACACATATTTGGCCCGATTCACTCGACAGTTATAGTCCTGAAAACTGGGTAAGTCAAAGGTTAGATTTTATCAGTGATATGGTGCAGAAAAGGCACTTGTTGGCGAGAAGCCGAATGCAACCATGAAAGGACTCATCGCAAAGAAGTCTTGGAGTATCTACCTTCAGGGCATTGATTTTTTTCTGTATTCATGTATTATAGAAAGACTATCTCTACCACTATACAACTGGATTGTTTCCCATTCATATTAACACATTGTGGGGAAATGGCGAGAGAAAAGAAGGAAAATATGTACTAATATAATCACAATAGAAATAATAATTACATACGCTATAATTTCCCGATATTGATGCTAAGATAAAATACATGTGTAGGAAAAGTATACGATGAATTCTCAATTAATTTCTATCGCAACAGAATTAAAACACTTTTTATAAAGCAAAAGCATCCCCTTCTGCTAAAGAGTTTATCGTACTCTAAATTATCTGAGAAGCAGTTTGGTCTACTACTCTTTTTTGATAAATTTAAAGGCAAGGATTTTACCAGAGAATTTCCTACATCCTCCTTACAGATCCTAAATTAACTGCTCAGCTTCCTCATACACAAATGATTATTAACATATAATTTACACTTCCCTTCTGCCATTGGCACATGATAACCCCTGCCTCACCAGAATTTATAAATTATTCCAAGGTAAAACAATAAGGAAATATGAAATCCTATTCACATTGAGATCTAAAGTGATTTCTTGAACAAAATGCTTTCCCAAATAGTAATGAGGTTTAAACTGCTTGCTATTAGTAAGAGAAAAGGAAAAAAATAGTAGATTTAAAGATTAATAGCAAATATTGTTTTATCAAACTTAATTTCCAACTATATTTACTCAAAATTACATCTAAAAGAAATGAAAAATCTAGGACGGCAATCCATAAACTGAAAAATTATGAATGTCCTCTTCTAATTTATATTATTAAGAAATCATGATTATGCTACACAAAATTTGTAATTTCAAATGAAAAATTCCAAGTAAAGCTGTATAATAAATCTGACTTCTCTTTCATCCTTATATACGCTTGATCCTCAAAGTCTTTTAGCATGACCTCACAGGAAAAGTAATTTCTCACTAAAAGACAGTGAATGATCTTAACAACTACATAACACAATAATCATGATTAGCAACATTTTCTAAAAAATATTTTTCTGTAACTAACAATTCTAAACAAATATTTATATTAACAACTAAATCTGCGAGTATCATTGTTCAAAGTATTAACATTTAATTCAGTAAACTCCATTTCTCGAAAATAAACAACTAGTTTGCCCGATTACTTTAGCTATTTTGCACCGGAAAATAATATATTGGATAGTTTTACAAAGTTTGCTTTTGTAAAAGCGTGTAGCACAGTAATAATAATATATTTTACGTAGTAGTAGTAATAGTAGCTTGGTGTCGCACGTCTGTGTTTTACTCTTGTTTCGGTAAATTTAACTATAATTTCAGAGCACGGATAAATATTTAAATTTTCCGTTATCGAAAATGAATGTTCATATAAATTGTAATGAAGGAATGAATAAAGAATAACTGTCAGCCGAAGAAATCTAGATGCTAACCTTCACTGGAATTTTCAATTCAATTTCTATTTATACCGAAGAATGTCAAGGCAAATTGAAAACGTCACAGCTATAGGCATACAGCTCGTCACCTTTAACTTATAGCTACGAATGTTGGAGAAGCACTTGTGAAGGAAGATGCCGAAGTTTAGATCCTAAGGCTTTCGCTTGGTGGGGCTGAGGAAGACCTAGGAAAATCTCAGTCAAGTTGGCTGGCGTGAGGGGTATTCAAAAGCGCGTCGCGTCCTCAGTATGTACTTACTGGAACTCTAACTTTAATCACTATACCACGGGTGCTGAGTATGTCCAGATTATTGTTTCACTGGTTTCGTTTCCCTATCCGTACAAGTAAAATGCTAGAACGATACTTTAGAACAATCGATAATCAGACAATTACCTTACACACGTTTTCGTAAAGTCCATGCGATGGATGCAGTTATCATATTTTGACAACTGCATATTCGTAAATCGTTATGCTCCCTTCTCTCTATAAGATAAGATAATAAAGAAACATTTAAGCGTTGAAGTAGCATAACTAAAATATATAACTAATACTATTACACAAAATTTCGGTAACTCTTTCACAAACAATGGATTACACCTAAGATATCTGGCAAACACTGCACAACGAAAACAAAAAAAGCCTTGGAGCTCAAACTAACCTGTGTGGACCACAGATTGAGGTAGCGTAAAGAGGGCAATTTGATGAGCTGTTCTGCACATACACTGGTTACATGCGTAAATGCAAGACTGAGGCACTCGAGATTTCCGAATGACCCACAAGATAGAAGCCGTGCTACATCCGCATCCGTTGAGCGACTTGGCAGTGTCAGCTTCCGTGGTCCACCCTTTTGTTGCTAAGAAGAGTTTAGATAATACATAAATAAATCATATACATATTTCATTTAACGCTAAGTTCATACACTTTCTTATGATCTCATTACGAGATGTATAGATGATTCTAATTTTTTATTTGCCTTTATTTTCTATGTGCACAAAGGGAACTGTAATTGACACACTACTATTCTTTTGATTCTTATACATACACTATAAATGATATGGAATATTGATGTACAAACATTCTACTACATTTATGAGAAATAAAATATGAGCAAATAGACATAATTTTAAGGTAAAAAATATTGAATGTTTCACACTGTGTAGTAAATTCTATCTTTCACTCTACTAGTAATATTTAAAAAAGCAAATTGAGATGATGCCGTTTCAAAATATTTTAACATAACGATGTAATTACAAATATCATACAAAATAAAAATAAATAATTAACAAGAAGTGGTCGTATGTGATTATTAGGGAGTAAACTCTCAGGAAAATTCTTATTTTTTCTATTGAATCCGAAGTTGGCCATACTTGTAAGTAGAAATGAATAATACATTGTTCTGGTGTATTCTGGGACAATATAATTCACACAAAATATTACTATTAGCACACATAATTGATATTCCAACCAAGTACGTATCAAATATTGAAACTTAATATAAATAACAATACATTTACATATTGAAGAGGTATCAAAACCGACATATCACTTTTCAAGATCGTTTCATAGAAACTTCTCGTAATTTCTTTTCTATCGATAACAAGACTTATATAAGTCTTTCTTCCCAGAGTGCATCGCACCTCACATTAACGCTATTACCTACTGCTATGTTTATCCAAATATAAAATCTGCATGCATCTGTGACTGATAATTGGGAATTTAATGAGTACTAATGAATTTGTTTTGGTGAATTTTAAAAGAATATATGTTTTATTTGTGGACCCATATTGCCACTATTTTTAGCATATAAAAATTCAATGAATTTCAGTTTCTTATTACCTAAATTCCGCTCCCCCTTGATTATTCTCATTTTAATTAGTAAGTTAGTTAACATCATTACGAGCCAATCAACAATTTATTCATTGTTATCATCTTCTTCTTCCATTCTATTACTTTGTTCTTCAAGTGCTAGAAAACCTTTCGAACGGATAATAATAAGGTTTCCGCACGGCATCAGTTTCTTTAATAACTGCCAATTAGGATATTAAAAAAAAAAAACTGTTCTATCCAAGGTGCTACAATAACACTCCCATTAGCAAAATATAATGCAATCCAGTCAAAGTAACAGCTAATAGTTGTATTCGTAGATTCATCAAGAGCGTTTGATACAGTAAATATTGATGTTCTTCGAGTCATATATTTTAACAAATAAAACTTACTTATAATATGACTAAAGTACTTTGTTTGGAATCTCCAGAAATCTGGAACTCTGTTTTTGCAATTCAGTGATGAGTTATATGACCCTTGTGTTACTTTCCGTGGCGTTCCACAGGGACCTATAACGAGTCCGCTCATTTTTAACATCTATTTTTCAGATATACAAAAATTTGACTCTTTAGGTATAATAGTATTAGGCTATGAGGATTATTTGCATGAAATTTATATTATATTGATCACTTGTTTTTTGAGTATCCAAAATATACTTAGCAAGTATCATCCTTACGGAAAATTCTCCAAAGAGGAGTCATTTCGACTTCCATTAACGTTTTAGTGAATAATTCGAAGCCAAAAATAGCTTGTATCCTATTCAGTTTTATTTATAAAAACAAAAACAAAAATATCTAAAACATCCTCTTTCGGAATCAAAAAGGAAGAGAGCAATATATAAGAAATATGTATCTTATTTGCCACTTGTTATTCACAGATTTGCGAATCGTAATGTTTTAACTAGTTTTGCAATTATAATGATTCGATATAGTTTATACGACAGACATGCTTTGGTTTAGTTGCTGTTAGCAAAAAATCATTAATCTACAAGAAATATTAAGTTTTAAAAGGAATGAAATGAAAAACAGCGAGATTAGTATGCAAAGGATGAAGATAACTTGTGTCAACTATATTAACGTAGACGAAACTGATCGTGGAAACCTAAATTCAACTTAGAAGTAAGTAATTAAAATATTACAAACAGAAAAGATAAAGGAATATCACAAAAACACGGGGGAAAAGTAGGTACCTTAATGGACACGGCTTTGTGCAAACAATCTAAGAGAGAACGTTTAAAAATCCTAAACGAAACGTTACTGGATCAAATAGTACTGTGGTTTTCTGTGATTGTTTATAATGATTAAGTCCGTGACGCAGAAAGACATTCAAGTAAATAGACAAATTGACTAGTTTCAAATGGATAGAATCATATGATAATGTTGTAATCAGTTGTTACCAGGTGCGTAAATATGAAACCGGAATTTATGTACAGAAAAGACACAGTGATTGGATGACAATGCTAAGAACTATTTTATTCAAAGTATTGGCCATCGCTAGCGATACATTTCTGCCATCGTTCCGGCAATGTGTGGAGGCCAGACCAAAAAAACTGTGTCTCTTGTGCTGCAAACCAGTCATCAAGCCATTTTCGTAAAATGTGAAGCGCTGGTTAGTAAGTGCGTGTCCCATGAAGGCAAATAATTGAAAATCCGAAGGCGCCAAGCCCGGTGAGTAAGCCGCATGCGGAAGAATTTCCCAGCCAAACGTCGCAATCGTTTCCTTGACCGGTTTTGCTGTATGGGAGGGTGCATTATCGTGAAGAACAATCACTTTATGTTGTCTTTGGTCATATTCTGGTTGTTTTTCACGCAAAGCTTGATGCAAATCGATCATTTGTTGTCGGCAACGTTGGGTATTAACGGTTTCGCCAGGTTTCAGCAGTTCATAATAAATCACTCCGTTCTGATCCCACCAAACACAAAGCACTGTCTTCCGTCCATAGCGATTTGGTCTTGCAGTCGATGTCGCCGGTTCTCCTGGAGTTACCCATGATCTTTTACGCTTAGGATTCTCGAAATAGATCCACTTTTCGTCACCAGTCACAATTCGATGGAGAAATGATTTCCTTTTGCACCTGGCGACCAGAATTTTGCAAGTGGTTTTTCGGTTTTCCTGCTGTCGTTCAGTCAATGCATGTGGAATCTATTTTCCCACCTTCTGAATCTTGTCCATGGCTTTTAAATGTATGGAAACTGCTTCTCGTGTCACATTTAATTGATCCGCGAGTTGTTGTTGCATTTGAGCGTCATCCTCATCCAACAAAGCTTGCAATTCGCTGTCTGCAAACTTCTTCGGTGGTCTTCCACGTTCTTCGTTTCTCACGTCAAAATCGTCACTTTTAATTTTTTTTAAGCTACGCATAGCATTGTGATCTACCAAGAGCATGATCACCGTAAGCCTCGACAAGCATGCGATGCGATTCTGCAGTAGTTTTCTTCAAATAGTAACAAAAAATCAATGCTGTCCGCACATCATAGTTTGTAGGTACAAACTGCGCCATGTTCAACGCTATTAAACACTACACTATGACATGAAACTTGTCTGGTTGTGAGTTGCAAATCGTTATCAACAGTCAAAACAAGCAAGTGGCGCCAAGGACGCAGTTTTACGGTAACCACAGTGACAGCTAACGCCGTCTATGCACAAATTTCGGTTTCATATTTACACACCTGGTAATACTTCGGAAATGAAAAATCTGCATATCAGAGCACGAAAATGCACTTGTCTCACACATAAATTAGTGTGTTGTTGTTGCCCGGAAGCAGTGCTTTGTATTGGGTTAGAATTTTTGACGCAAGTTGTTAAAAGTAATTAAAAAAGGTTAATCATTTAAAAGGGTGACGAATAGTGTTTATTTCTGTGGTTTTTGAAAAATGTCTTTACTGCATGACCATTTTTCTCCCATTAGATTTTTAACTTTTATGTTTATATTCTATTACTTTTCTTCCTGGAACACTATTTTATTAAAATTTTAATCATAAAAATATAAATTCATTATAAAGAATAATGACAGGAAACAACAGTAAGTTGGTTATTTATTTAATTCTACAATGTTTCGTTTGAATCTTCAAACATTCTTGGATTGACTGTTTACACAGAATTGTATCAATCGTTCTAGCCAATTTGTTACTTTTTCTTCCTGATTTTTATGTTCTTTTCTTGTTCATATAACAATATAACTACGTACTTCCTAGCTGGATTAAAATTTTCACAATAGGTTTACATTTATATTCGAGTATTAGCCTTCTAACACTATTTTAGTTTATGTGACATTAAGTGGAGAGAAATTATTCTCAGAGGTACACAGAAGGACAAACAAAAATAGTGGAAATATTACAAGATCTGGCAGTAAAGAATGAATACAGAAAGGAAATAATAGAAAAGGGCGAGCAGAAAATGAAAACAGAAAAGACATAAGAGAAAAGGAGAAAGGTAGTTGAACTTCGATTCCAAACGTGCACAAGGTTACACACAGAATAAGAAAAATAATGAAAGAGCAAAATATTTAAGTGGTAGCAAAACCGATTAAAAAGTTATGTGGGGGAATAGCAGGATATAAAAAGTATTTGAAAGATCGTATGCATAATTGCAATGTATATGAAATAAACTACGATAAAACCAGGGGTGGATTTCGACACTAGCCCGGTCTCTCCTGTCCAGGCCAAAAGTTTTATTCAAACATGCTTTAATTCGTCGAAAACAATAATTTTATAAACTCTCAGAAAAGAATCTTCCAAGCAGTAGCCCATTAAAAAAAAAAAAAAAAAAAAATCCACCTCTAGACAAAACATATACAAGGCAAACGAAAAGACATAAGGGCACGACATGTTGAACATTCAAGATACATGAAAAAGGAAAATCAAATGTAATGTAATAAACGATTATCATATAAATAAAAATAAGTATTTGATTTGTAGAAAGAAAGAAATAGATTTTCAAAAAACACAAACATACAAGACAAGAATTACAGTGAGACCAGTATGCAAAGGATATAGAATTTTCGTGAACCATAATAACGAAAACGATTGTGGAAACGTAAATCCAGCTTCGAAGCAAATAATTAAAATGCTACAACAACAAAGGAATATCACAAAAGCAAATAAAATAAAATAAATAATAAAAAAAAAGTTAACAGCTAACATACAATGATTTTCTATTATAATTAATAACAATTTCAGTGCGTGGCCCATGAAGACATTTAAGTAAGTACACAAATTGACAAGCTTAAAGTGGATAGAACTATAGTACAAGGTTAAAATTAATTGTTAGAACTTAGAAAATGAACAGAAAAGCTGCATACCAGAGCACGTAGGTGCATTTGTCTCTCGCATAGAGCAGCGTAATGTTGTCGTCCGGAAGCCGTACTTTGTAATGTGGTTACAATTTGAAGTTTCTGGTCATCCTTGTCCAAAAGCTCCCATTCCAGCATAAGACAAAGAACTTCTTGTGCGATGGAGTGGTCTCGTAACGCCAATAACATACACGCTCCCAGTTGCTTCGTTAGTTGCGCCAAGAAACGCTTTCTCTTGCAGCAACAGCCAATTAATGTTTTGAGCTGAAAGCAAGAATTAAAGAATTTATATAAATGAGTTATGCGATTTATGTCAATAGTATTTTTCTCGAGTAAAATAACGATAATTCTATTGGAACAATGGATTTAAATTTTAGATTATCTTTATTTTGCTAATTGGCTACACAATCAAAATAAGGATGCAATCAGAAAGCATGCGCATGCACACAACAAAATTTATCACATAGTAATGAATTACAGGAAGGCTAGTTTCATCCAACAGTTTTTAGTTTTCTTGCATCTTTTGCCTTGTCTCAAATGATTAATATGTTTCTCTACGATGCTACAAGAATGAATTAAGCTTACTCATAATCTTAAATCATTTTTAGTTACACGAGTTAGGATTCTTACTAAACCCATTCAAGAACAAGCACAGGGTAAAGTAAACAATATACAGAAGCAGACCATAAACAAACTGCTAATTCTTCCCTTCCACTCATCTGTGTCAAGAATTCCTACCACAACAGAAACCGGAAATCCCTCTACAATAGATGAGACACAAGTGCCAAGGAACTTCAATTACCAAGAATAAATTCTGAAGAATTATGTAATCCGGAGGATTATATAAGTCCAACGAATCAATATGAATATTATTACGATAATATCAGCCATCAAAAGCGTATACATTAATTGGAATGTATAATCCACACTCGCGTCATAGTAAAGATTTTCTGGATGACATGGAAAATCTGTTTGTGAAATGTAATAATACTTCTATCTTACTAATTGGTGACGTTAATATAGATACTTTAAAATCATATCTGCCTGAAACAGTGAGATAAACATTTTTGTAGAAGTAATGCCTTGTTTCAGGTAAATGTGAAATATCACTCTAGAATAACCCGCTCTAGTAAAACATTACTTGATCATGTACTGGTAACCAATTTAAATGAACGAGTGGTGGTAAATAATATTTCCGTTGATATTAGTGATCATAATATTTTTTGCTGTGTAATGTATGCGATCAACGAGTAGCCTCTTACGATAAACCATGTCCTAGGTTGATAAATTATAAAATAAATTATCACGTTCTCAATAATTACTTTAGGAATAAAAATTTTATTTTGAATGAGAACTGTATCGACGAACAATATAATCATTTAATTAATTATTTTAAGCAAGGTATTTGTGTTGCAAGTTCCAAAGCAAAAAGTATCCAAAATACTAACAGAAAAGGGTATAAACGAAAGTCATCGTGGATAAATTATGAATTATTAGAATTAGTAAAGAAGAGAGATAAGTATTTCTCTTTATTAAAGAGATTTCTAAATAACGATAATATACGTGGGGAGCATAGCAGACTTAGAAATTCAGTGACAAAACTTAGAAGGAATCAAAAGAATGATTATTATAACAAAAATAATCAGCGAATCCCTAATTGATAGTAGGAGATTTTGGACAGTCGTTAAAGAGTTATTGTCGAACAAGAAATCTGAGAATAATGTACCAAATATACAACTTCAAGTAGATGGTATTAGATTAGATGATGATGAAATACCTAATATATTAAATAATCATTTTGTAAATATTGGTAAAGAATTAGCCAACAAAATACCCAAAATTTCAAATCATAAGCAGATTATCCATATACCTTCTAATTTTAGTTTCTATTTTATTCCTGTTACCCCAACAGAAGTTATTAACATCATTAATACATTGAAGAATAAGAAGCACGAGATGGATTACACAATGAATTTTTAATTAAATGCAAATATACAATTAGTAACACATTTTCCGAGTTAGTTAATTTCTCTTTTAGTTCAGGAGTTTTCCCAGAACAAGGCAAAATTGCTAAGGTAATACCAGCATATAAGGGTGGAAATAACTTAGATCCTAATAATTATAGACCAATCTCGATATTGGGTTGTATATCTAAAGTAATTGAAAAGTGTGCCTATGATAGAATGATAAAATACCTTGACTCTATAAATTTCTTTGCCAATATCAATATGGATATAGAAGAAAATCTAGTACATAAAATGCTGTAACTGATGTAGTGGTTGAGATACAAGAAACCTTGGACAATAATAAATTAGCAGCAGGGCTATTTATAGATTTTAAAAAAGCGTTTGATACACTCAAACATGAAATGCTGCTAGCTAAATTGGAAATGATAGGATTTAGACGATTACCTCTGAATTGGTTGAAAATTTATATATCAAATAGATCTCAATATGTGTCAGTTAATGGTAAAGCAAGTGGTGAATTAAAAATGGAATACGGTGTACCCCAAGGAACAATCTTAGGCCCTTTGTTATTCTTAATATATGTAAATGATGTACACTTGTTGAATTTGAAAGGGAAAATAACATTATTTGCAGATGATAGTGCAATATTTTACAAAGCAGATTCAATAGATCAACTGAAAACATATATTGAAGAAGATATGTCTTCTTTATACAATTGGTTGTGCACAAACTGTCTGTCATTAAACTTAGAGAAGTCTGTCTGTAATCTTTCACAAACCTTTGTCAAAGATAGAACTACCAAATAAAATCGGTACTAAACACTTAGTAGTGGAAAAAGTGGAATGTATAACATATTTAGGGTTAAAAAATGATCAACATCTTTCTTGGGAATCGCATATTACGTTTTTAGAAAAAAAGGTGGCCCCTATTGTTGGAATAATGCCCCGTTTCAAGAACGTTTTATCGTTGAATGTTAAAAAAATGGTCTATAACGCATTTATACAAAGTCATCTGATATACTTATGTACAATCTGGGTCAGACAAACAAAACAAGATTACATAAACTTGTATTATTACAGAAAAAAGCTATTAGAATAATGTATGGTTATCAGTTATATCATCCCAGTAAGAGTTTGTTTTATGAAACAAATATTTTTCGGCTGGAAGTATTGCTTAAAATTCATTCATGTATCTACGTTCATAAAGCACTGGGTGGAAATATGCACAGTAATTTACTAAATAAAAAGGATAAATAAATAAATAAATAAAATAATACTAAATAAATATGCAGTTAATAAAAAGGAATGAAGTGCATGGATATAGGACCACACATATAGAGCAAATCAGCATTGATAGCATTAAAACTTCTACTTATGGTACAAATAGTGTTAAATATAATTTGTCAAAATTATAATACTTTACCTAAACACATAAAGACCATAAAATCTATTCCCAAATTTGAAAATGAAGTAAAAAAATACTTTTGGAAACTTTTTACAGATACATAAATTCTTTTGTCAAAATATTACTGAGAACTTCTATAGATACAGAAAATGACTTACTAATTTCTTTTCAAATTGTTGCTTTGCAATTACTTTTAGAACAGTGTTACCATCTACAGTATGCCCCTTAGTGTGAGCCTATACGCTCGTTGGGGCCATCATGTATTTCATTACTAATTATTATTATTATGTAATATTGTTGCTCATCTATAAATGTGTGTTTATGTAAACACAAGTAATTTTAAGACAGATGGTAGTCGGAAGTATAGCAAGTACAAAAAGAAACAAATCCTGTAAAGATCATTCAAAACGTTATTATACTTAATTTATTTTGACTTAATCAAGCGATATAGTAACATACGCTCCTAAAACAAGAAATCACGATCAGTATTCAGGTATGTAATATATGCTTTACACATCTTGTGTGAGATAACTGTTCAAAAAGTCACCGATTTTTTCTCTGTATTTTTCAAGCTATTACATGCTAAGCAAACACCAACTATATTTCAATGTATCAATAAGAACCCAAACAAGTAGAAATAATTGTCTAGAATAAACTCCCGATATGAATTCAGAAAGATCTCAGAAATTTTAGAAAACTATCAAATTTTCCTTCAAATACACTGTCAAAATATGTTGTACTAAAGAATGAAAAAATACTCAACAATTACTCAATTTTGTTAAAAATAATACAAAAACAATAAAGCAGTTTGTAGTTAACTGATTACAATTATTGTAACGAATTATTTTGCATAAATCACTCTACAAACCGTAGCTAACAAAAAGAACTTCAGATTTTGCAAATAACCTCTTTATCAGGATGCTACAAGTGTGTAAACCCTGGTTAGAGAATCTAGAAAACACGCTGATTAGATTTACATTACTCAACAGAGAGTCGTCTCGCAAGTCCTACCGTATCTTGATAGGAGCTTAGTTATTTTCATGAAATGCGATGCAGATCATTAAGTGCTCCTACATCTAACTGCAAATCTTTGAAGTTACATAGCGACGTAATATTAGACCATACTAGACAATTAGGCTTATAACACTTCAATATACGAAATATTATCAAAGTTATATCAGTAAGTAATTTATATCAATAAATATTCATCAAATTTGCGTACTTGTGTTCTTGTATTTCTGAAAAGATAAAACTCTTTCTTAAAACAAATTTTGAGTCTCTTTAAAATGTCGACCAAGCCTACTCTACTATGCTTTCAATAGTAACACCTATTCTACTAGAAATAATGAAAAACAAATTTATATTTGGATTGCGTTGCACTGCATTCTTATCTTCATACTTAAGTTATTTTATGAATTGCTGATTCTTTACAATTTACTTTCTCTTCCTTAGCAATACTTTCTAAGCTGACTTTACATGTGTTGAACATGAACTCTGTTTTCCTTATTTTGAAGAGTTTTAAGTTCAAAAATTTTACAAGATCATGAATAATACTCAGATTACGTTTTTAGAATTATTCCCAATTCATTTATTTAGTTAACAAAATAAGTCCTATTTTACACCTTTCTCTTAGTTTGTGATGATTCCCATTGATAAAGTAACCTACCATAGCGCACCAAAGTTGTCCCTCATCTGTGCAAACCATGCTGGACGGACAGTAGAGGTGAAACCAGCCTTCTTTGCCCTCGCGGATACCCAAAACCATCTGGTGGACGTCACACCGCTTATCAGTTCCAATACGTTCTATAACTGGCATAAACGTCCTAAAAGTGATAAAACATATTACATTTCAGTAGACATTTTCCACAGTTCATTAGTATATGAATTGTACATATTTATTTTCCTAATGTTGCGCATTTATTACGCAAATCTTTATGAAAAATTTGAGTTATTTCTGAAATCAAGTATATTTTCCAATGACACCCACGGTATTGCGTTCAGTCTTTCCATGAATTTGAATAAATTTTGTAAAAAAAATATTTCCAACTACATTTTTCAAGTATATGAAAAAAAAAGTCTATCTGATCACGTTAAAAACCCATCGATCACAATATTTTTCTCGATTCAGTAAAGCATCATCAGGTGCTAAAAGATGAAGGAATAAACTTACATTAGAACTGCCATTGGTTCGAGTCACAGAAAGGAGAACTGAATTGGGTCATTGTAAGTTTTTACCTTCTCCTTCTAGCCCCTGATGAAGTTTGATTGAATCGAGTGAAATATTTTCATATACGGTTTTCTTAATTTGCGCACTTAGAAAATCCTAGATGGTGCTGACACATGGTGTCTACATAGTGGATATTTCTAATTACATCACCTTTAGGTATACCAATATATGTATATATTTACATCCTAATTTCTTTCATTTTGCGCTATTTGCCTAATTATGATCTGTTTTCCTATATTCACCGATGGAATGAAAATTACGCTTCCAGAGAAAATTTTTAACCTTTTTCTAAATACCGTCGTACATTTATACTATACCTCAAAATTAAACATGGATAATGGAATTAATAGCACATTAATAAACAAATCTCAACATGGCATCGCAACAACCTTGTTTAAGCCTGCAGAAGTAAAAACTTGCATCCTATGAAAGTAATAGCACCACTAACTCGACTGAATTGTATGAATAACTCTGAATCACTATTTTAGACTCTGCAGAAGTGTAGAACATTTTTAAATAAGACTTTTTAAAAATAAAATCAGGTGAAATTATCTATTTAGAAAAGCTGTTGCCACGTTCCATGTTAATGAAAGGTCTGCAAAGTCTCGAAACATCACAGAAGTAGAAACGATTAAGTATTATATTCCATTTAATCTTCAAAATGACAAATTATCTTCAATTTTCCCATATTATGAAGTGATAACGGAAAGAAACGTCTCTCGAAACAACAAGTTTAAATAAAATGTTGAATAGTGTTGAACTAATATAGCGAAGACTCTGACAAACTACAAAGGTTTTGTGAAAGAAAGCCGAGAAAGAAATGTTGGAAATAGCTTTAGGTAATGCTTCATTCGAGAAAATTATTGCGAAGAGCTTGAGTAATAATTGTTGATCATTCATTAGCGCGCTATAGATTTCATTTTCCATTTCCACTTGACTGCTTCCTCGTTGTGGTGCTATGTTTCTTACTTTTTCATATAGATAATAGAACATTCTATCTATTTATTTTAACCTGTCTTCTAATAACTATAACAGGATGTTATATTCTAAAAGTTTGAAAACTAAATATGCGAAAAGGCAATTTAGCAATAAATTAGTCAATTGAACTTACTCGTACGACTTTCGGAAGTTGGTCATTTCAATTAATGTTTGTTGTTGTAAACGCTGTGCTTTTGGATTTGAAACAAAACTTCAAGATTTCCGGGAAAGGCGAAAGTTTCTTGGAATCTAGATCGTTTAATTACATACAAACAACTATGAGAGTACCCCAACCAAAAGAGCATTATTTTCTACATGAATACATTAATATGTTATTCTTATTTGTGCCAGTTGAAAGAACGTAACGTAAACTCACCTAACAAAATAGTCATGAGCGAGAGCGTCATCGGGGAAGGGAATTGGTTGCAGAAGTTGAGACAAACCTGGTCTCCAGTCTTCGTATTCCGATCTGTAAAATATATATTTTTTAAATGCTTTAGATGTTCGTCATAATGAAACAAAGCATACTTGTTGGAATTTCAATAAGCAAAAGACAGACACAGTAGAATAATCAACAGAGCATATTGTAGTTAAATAATTCTGGCTCCAAGCAATTAGAAGCCATATAAAAAGAAAATGGAGCTGTGAGCTAGTGGAATTTCAAGCAAGAAAAAAAAATCCAGGGGGCACTAAATTGAGAGAAGTATGACAGTTAGTAAAGTAGTATATACTCAGTGATAAGTTGTTCTATGTAAAAATACTTCTGATCAGTGATAAGTTGTTCTATGTAAAAATATTTTCTAAAATGGTACGAAGTAACAAGGATACCATATCGTCGAGTGATTAACAGCTTCACGAAGCAATCGTCCACTGCGATTCTAAAATAAAATTCTGTGTTTAAAATTTAGAGAACATCATTTTTCGCAACTTCATGTTTCGTGATATTATGTCTTTATCAACAAATACATAAACGTGTTAAAATAAATTGTTCAAGAAAGAAACCAGATAACTGAAATCTATTTTCCATCCTAAAAGACTATATCAAAATAAAAATTTTCCACTGGGTTACAGCAATAATCTAACACACATTGTCACAATTTTGTGACAAATGTAACATGAATTTTCCAGTGTTTCTTCTTTAATTTCCTGTAAAGCTTCATAAACTGGAACTACTCGGTTCTTACACTCAACAATACATTTGGGCATCAAACTGAAAAGATGTTTACTATGACTATAGCAAACTGTGTTTTGCTTCTGCTGTTGATCACCACTATATAAAAGATCTTCTCGGAAATTCGAATTTGAGATCGTCCGCATACAAATTACGAATTAGACCAGTCACTCTTATATTCACTGTACAGCATAGTTTATACGTCTAGAATAATAATCCTATTAATATTATGTGGTACTTTTTCTGCAACGTCCCATTCAGTTTATTCAATTCCACAAACTAAACTAATCTAACCTTACTTAACCTAACCTTCTCGACTTTGGTGCTTATTCAGAGGATCTGGTACATCATTCTTTATATAAAAGTAACGTTAACTTCATCCAACCTAACTTCTCGACTTAGGTGAATAGAACACTGCTGGAACTCGACTTTTGTTTATACTATCTTTGAAGTGATGGATTAAGTTCACGTCAAGCTCTTCGAAATAGAGCTTCTCCCTTCATTACTTTCGAATCCTTACAACCCTATCTTTACACTATACTCAATTCTTAACTGGAAAAGCAATTTTATTCCGAAACTTTCAAAGTATTTTTATTTCACTTTCGCGCCCTTATTATACATGACTTATCATATTATTATTAACTCGCATGCAAGTTGTGTTACTGCCTGGTAGTAACCACGTGTCGCAATGTAAAACGACTTCAATGCATGTAAGGCTTATTATTCCGCATCGTAGTGGTAACCGTGTAACATAATAAGATGGCAATTTCGCTCATATATTGTTCTGGAGTATTTTGTAAAAGATAGCAAACGCGTATTGATAATTAGAAGAAGCAACATGAATTACTTAGTACACAATAAATAAAGTTCCGTTTATGTTAATGTTATGGTTGACATGGGCGGATTTAGGAGAGAGAATATGGGGGGGAAAGAGAGACATGAGGGGGGACAATTACTTTAAAAGCTATATTTTAGAATGAAAGATTTAAAGTCATTCTGAAATGACTGGGGGGGGGGTATGCCCTTCCATGGCCCCCACTCATAAATCCGCCCATGATGGTTGAAGTAGTTTTATTGGTGTTGGGGAATAACGAGAGAATTGTAAATAAATACCACCATTGCTGTTTCCCAACGACCAAAGCAAAGAATTTTAACGCTGTTATGAAGAGGCAATTGTTTAGTAACGATGTAATTTATTAAGAATATATTTTGGTGTTTTTTCGTTGTTTCATTGCGTAATGATGTGTAAAAGTAAATATGTTGCAACTGGATTATTGTACACGCTTGTCAAAAGGAATCGTTAGGTTACGTCAAGTTGAATTTACAAAGTGTTTCATTTCCTCAACTTTCTGTTTTTCATTCTTTTGTAATTTTATATCTACTATACAAATAAAGGTAAATAAGCGCGCATATTCTGGTTGGGGTTTAAGAAGATAGATATATATATATACAGTATCTATATTTATTTATATCGTGTTACGAATTATTATACGACTACTCGATCCACAGATGAAGTAGACGTGTCCTCACGAAGGTATTATTCCTCATAAAATCGTCGAAAGTACCTTCACGTCAGAGATTATATACATTATCTTTTAACCTTTAAATCTATGAAGGCAATTTCGTTGCGACATTGATTTCTGATCGGTAATTCAATATAATTCTTGTGTCGAAGTATTAGAGCTTCTATTTCATTGAAGTCTTAATTCAGGACGAAGGGCTAAGGACAGAAAACTTGTTCTTAATTGAGTATGTACAATAATAGGTAATAATCAAGACTGAAAATACAATAAGTCTTATGATAGAAAGAGATAATACAATAGCAAGGAAATTCTCAAAATTAAATACAATTTTCTAATGCAATAGCATGGAATATTAGACAAGTCACAATTAATTACAATGAACCAAAACGTAATAAGAATAACGTTATTAAAGCTGGCTACTAGGTTTATACGCAACAATTTATAATTTATTGACAATTTTATAATATAACCACGTATTAATAATACAAAAATATAAGAATAGCACAAACTTGACAATTTTATAATATAACCACGTATTAATAATACAAAAATATAAGAATAGCACAAGAAATACAAGAAAAAAATATATTTTAATAGTACAGCTAGGGTATAGGGTACAGCTTCGTACATGTATTTATATTTACTGAGGACTCTATAAGAACTACAATTTGGACTAATAAAGTGGTCTACTTCAATAGAAACTATTTTTTTTCTTATAAATAATGTTTCTTATAAATAAGAAACAATACAAGTTATCAACGTAACTTTTCTGTAGTCCATTCCTGCCGCGCAAGTATCGCATGTAGTTCGTGTTAAGTTTCATAGCCGGAAACTGTTCCTATCGTTAACTTCCTTTTTTCTCCTTCTACGACATGCAACAGAGACCACGAGAGAATAGCAACATTCTCTCGTTTGCATCTCAAAGTCCCAACAGAAGATTTTAAAAAGTGACCTCAAGATCCCACGAGACATCTTGTGAAGAAGACTAAATGGATTTGGCTGACTGGACTTCACAGAAATTCTCTTAATTAATCGATTCTGTGCCGCTCGATATCTAAAGTACAACCTTCAACTTCATTAGAATTCTTCTCTCAAATATATATATATTATTTTAAATTAACCTCACCAGCCTGGAGCCTATTAAATATGAATATTCGCCGTTTAAATTGGCCGGATGTGTACATTAGCTTTCGCTCACAACGATCTCAAGAAAATGTGAAGCAGTCAACTACTTCATGCAATAAGCTATTCACTTTCATAATTGTTAAATATGACATTTTAGAACTTTACTATTCCAAATGCTTTTCATTGACCATTTTCTACGAAGTCTACGTACATCCCCAAGAGTTTACATAGTAACACTGTTTTGTTTCCTTGTATGATTCTATCTTTTCCTAAATTCTTCCATCATATCGAAACATGCAGTCTCTCATCGGACATTTGAGAAATTCTATTCTCACATAGTTGTTGGAAGTTCTGTTCATTTCCAATTTCTCGCAAGGAATATAAAAATAGCTGCTGGAGTTTAAGCAAAAATCATATTTCACTACGAAAGATTACCACTAACTTAATTACAATTCTCGTATATATTTAAGGTATACTCAATATGTAACTGATGCTTTTATTATTGTAGTATCACCATTGAATTATTAATAAAATTTATTGAAAAGTCAACACAATATAATCTTTAGACAAAATGTGTTCTCAACTTGAAACTTGTTTCCTTGATGTCCCTTGCACATTCAATAAAATGTTCACAAATGTAGTTGCTAATATGATAAATTAATTGACATTTCCTGATGATCATATTCCTGTGTCGTGTACTTCTGCACTCTCTTCGCAGTATTAAGAAATATTTTGAAGGAATCTTACAGGAGTTCTTGATTAAGTTCTTTCCCCCCCCCCCCC
>JAGDQP010012620.1:0-19296 GCA_022664845.1 Lepisma saccharinum
TGTTACTATGTTTTCAGGCTTCCTAGGTTGATGCGGACGGAAGGTGGATCTGAAATTATTTCACCTTGCTTCGAAAGTACTTCATCAGAAATTACATTGCTATTCTTGCAGTCATGTGTAACCTACTAACCCCTGAGAGTAACATATCCAAGGCGAGATATGTGGTCTATTGACCTTCTTTGTATTTTTTATTGACAATCTCACGCCTCTCCAGTAATTAATAGTTCTGTAATTAAATTCAAGGCGCCCCTATTAAAGTAAATGAAACTGGAGATCTTTTGTGTTGATAACCTCCACTAATCCCTTGTTTGGAAGTTAAAGTAAAAATTATAACGTGCGTGAGATATCATTAGGTTGAGGTGGAATTAATTAACTTTATTCTAAATTTTCGTGCATATCATTAGCATCAACACCTCACCTTGTCATTTTTGACATACTTGGTATAGACCCCTACATTTCTTGGCTCCCAACGCCCAGGCGTTATTTTTTTTTTTTAACGTCCACCGTTGGGGGTTTACAATTTCTTGGTGCTCCAACGCGGGAGCGTTCACATTTCTTGGCACCACAATGTGGGTCTCTACATTTTCTTGATCACCCTACGTAGGCGTTTACAACAGCAACAATAAGTGTAAAAAACGAGTTAAAACTGAAATTTTGGACCATATTAGATTGGACTGGAAGTGGACAAAATGAGGTTAAGTGTTCGCTCTGGTATCTATGTTTTGAAACTAAACAGCCACTCCAGTATCGTTACCGAGAGCTTGATTGTAATATCTTACACGGAAGTGGTTGCTAGGAACAACAAAGTTGTATATTTTTTCATTTACTGAGCATTCGTTCCTAGACAAAATCGTACTTCAAATACATTAAATTTGTCATGTTATTCTGACTTTAATAGGGGAAGGAAATATGAAGTTGCCGTGGGGTATTTTCTTCCCTTAGTGTGGTGGCATCTAACGGCACTCATCTAAATTACGTCAATATAACGCCTTTAATGTACCAGCAGCAGGGAGAGATTGGCAAGATGGCGGCGAACTAGAAGAAAGCTGCTGAAATCTCCTGTGCATTTTTTACAATATTCCAAAGTTTTTTCGACCTTTCCTTCAGGAAATTTTACTCAGCAGTGTTATAAAGTATTACAGTGTTTTATATAATAGTTTTACATCATGAAAATTCAAAATTAACAGTGATAACAACATCAAATGCGACAGTGACAAAAGAGTTAAGAGTGACTGACAGCTATGGCGGACAGAAACCATAGCAACCAGTAAATAACTGACCTAAAAACATCAATTATTAATACTGTTGGACTGCAAAACTGATTATATTGTAAATATTATTATAAAACAGCAATTAATAAAACGAAAGCGCAATGGATGGGCATAATTAGCCATTTCTGCGATAGATTACAAAATACGAATACGAATCAGCAGCAGTTAAAATGACTATAACGACAATTGACAAAGTTATTGAAATTTTTATATTATTCGGTATATATGATCTAAGGTAAACGTTATTTATTTTATAAATATTTATATAGGCAGAAAATTAATATTTTGTAACATAGTTGATCAAACTATTTGGTGTTTAACGTAAATTGTAATGAAGTGCAAAATTCTGCATAGAATATATCGTTAATTTGCCCAGAAATTGACTTTTTGTCTTTCCGTATTTAGTACGAGCATATTCTTCGCTGAAAACTTAACAAGAATTTTGCCGAAGGTTTTGCGCAAGTAAATGTTTTTGACTACGTAGCATAATAAAATATAATACGAACAAAAACAGCCTTGGAACATAATAGTAAACACTGCCGTAATTGTAATATGCCAAATTCTATTTTTCTTTACTTTTCCTATGAAAAGCATTCTTATATTATTATATCTATTATAATAAGTGTGTTAGGAAAAATTAGTGGAGGTTAGGAAAGTCAGGTTTGGTTCTTTTCTTTTTATTATCCCCGATTTTAACCGTTGTCTTATGACCGTTTTCACGATTATGATCGGCATGTGAACAAAACAACGCTATAATTAAATATAGATTCCCAATATTATAGGCGTCCTTAACTAATCCTTCTGATGGTCACAGTATCACAGACTATTCCAACGTAAACTAATTCTTTGTGTTATGAAATAGGTTGTAATCCACAATTTCCCATTCAACCATCCCCCTCACTCTGACCACACATCCACCACGAGGCAACGAGTAACATACCGCATTGCCTGTCCCAATAGGTAATCATTAAAACATATATACGCCACGTAATATATCTCTCAATGACACGCATGTCGCCAATGTATCGCACAAAGCCAATAAATCGGACAGTAATAGTAAATCTGTTATCGTTCACACATCCATCCACACACACACACAAATATATATACGCGATGTGGAGATGACACACTTATTTGGTGATTTGACTACATCACTCTGGTTAGGATAGACATGCAATTACGGCCAGGAAAAGTAGAAATTGCCTAAATGGTGTTCTCACCGCGCGGCAAACCTGTGCTTATTAATTAACGCTAAGACTAAGAGCAGAAATGGAAAAGTAGAAGTTCATGAATGCACGTTCTTAATTCAGAATGAACATCACGCCATCTTGGGCCTAAAGAAAAAAGAATGGAAAGAAAAAATAGTAACTGTGACGAAACACTTTAGTAGCTTCAATGTAATGGCTATTAATGCGTAACCAGAATGTTAACAACCGAGTCATAACGACGTTAATGGGGGGAAGCTGTTTGAACGTACAGTACCCACAAGTACCCTATTAGCAGCCCAACTATTTTCGCAAGTGTTTAAAGGCATCTTGAAGCCGTAAGATTAATCACCGTTGCTTTCAGAGGGTCATAAATAAGAACGTGCAAAAACCTCCAACAGCGCCTCCTGTGAGGGGGGTCCTTTACCGCTACTGCAGAACCGTTTTGCTTTTCGCTACCGAACGTTAGCAAGAGAAGCAGTTTGGTTTGGTCTGTTTTCTTTGTTCATCCGGGGTCGACCTCAGGAAGCAATCTAGGTTTTGTTGAACGATCGTGTTGATTTTTTTTTTTCCTTTTGTGAGGAAAGGGAACTCTCATTTATAGGTAATGGAGGTGTTAAGAAAGACGGTAAATATCCTCTGGGGAGCATATTTAGTACTCGAAGAGATGCAATATATCTCAAACAGGTTTGAGAGCAATTTGACAATAGGTACTTTGTATAAAACGTGTATCAAAGAATTTATTAGAAAAGAAGCAATTGCAGAAAATAAATAAACACATGAAAAAAGAATCATAGCTAATTTTAGATAGAAGAGCCAGGAAATTGGAGTAGAGCCTTTCCTTTAAAATATATTTTTATTAATTAATTTACAGTTTCCAGACTGGACAGATATCTGTACTCTAACCTCGTCATAAATCTGAGAGAATACGTCCCTTTATGAGCATTCTTCTGGGCAAAGGAATTTAGAATGTAGCTCACCTACCTTTTGTAGGTACCATTCCGGCAGTCTCTAGTGGCACAGAGAAACTAAACTCAACCAGGATGAAGGGTCTCAAAAACCAAATTTATGTGTCTCTGTAGAACTGACCCGAAGTCCATGACATTAACCGCTAAATCACGGATGTTGGACTTTCTAAGAAGACATAGTGGAAGGACTATGTTATGTTAAACGCAGTGTCCAGAATAGAATGAAAACTGTAGACTGTCCTTAAGACGTAAACAGAGGCGGATTCGATAAAATGCAATGAGCAACTATTAGCATTTGACATTGTTTTTTCGGATTACAGTTGTACTTGGGTCAGAATATACATCAGGAACTACGAAGCGACCTCTAAATTAGTAGATTTAAGCATTTCTATCGCACTTTATGAATGATTTTGTGTACTTACGTATAATACAAACATGGCTTTGAAGAACATACGAAGTAAAACTATAGAACAATAATAATACGAGGTGGTATCAAAAAGTTTCGAGACTGGTTTTGTAACACGCCAACAGATGACAACACAAGGTTGCACGCACAGTCACAGTGAGCACAGACCTTCAGAAATCAGTGGGCCAAAAGACATTGTCCTGTGCACATCGGGAGCTGCACAACTGGTGCTATTCTGACGACGTGCGTTACCACCTGTGCGATTTCATCAAGAGTTAGTACAAAAAGCGAATATGAAATTCTGCGTGAAACTGGGCAATTTTGCCACAGAGACGTTTGACATGATTCGGCAAGTTTATGGCGATGTTGTAACGAGTTCTTTGAGTGACACTCGGAGCGGAAGAAGATCGCTGAAAGAGACGAGACATCAGGAAGATCTTAACCCCTGGAACGTCGAAACAATTCGACAACTTGTGCATTATGGTTGAAACATACATCGTATTGCTGCCAAGCTCGTCCCCAGGCTGCAGACTCAGGAGCAGAAGGAACACCGCTTGAAAGTCTGCTAAGAACTCCCTTTGCGTGCTGTGGATGACCCGTCCTTCATATCGATGATCATTAGTCATTACCGGTGACGGGACGACCTTGAGATGAAGCGGTAGTCTGAAGAGCCCATCATCTCCAGGACTCAAAAAGGTCGCAGTTCAACCAAGTGCATGCTAATCCTCTTGAAATAGCTGTCCACGATCAAATCGCAAACGTGCTGATGCAAGTGATAAGAATAGTACCAATTGCACAGCACACTGATTTATGAAGGTCGATGCTCCTTATGACTGCGAGTGCAGCCTTGTGCTACTATATGTTGGCGTGTTACAAAACCAGTCTCGAAAGTTTTTGATACCACTTCGTATATGTTACTTCGTATACCATCAAAGCATAAAAAACTGGTGCTGCCATCCAGGGTGTTATTTGACACCGAAAGAGGTAGGAGGAAATTAATAACCAAGCACATTCTCGCCTATTGGAGTATTGGATACAAAGTCACTGAGTTCCTTTATACGTAAAGGAATTCTATGGCGTTACAGGGGGAGATATGGGGAACAGAAGCCCCCAAATCTACCTTAGCACCTCTCGTCGCACATAATCAGAAACTAGTAACACAGCAAAAATAAGCTTGAAAAACTGAGTTAGAACTGAAAATTCGGTCCATATTGTATTAGAGTTAGCATTTAACCTGAGAATTTTAAATGTTAGCATTTTTGCGAAATAACCGCTCCAGATCGATAAATGACCTCGCAACAGCTGTGTGGATTAGCCATGGTGCGTGCTACAAAATTATGGTTGATGAGCGGAACCTGTATCGTGTTACCCAACACAGCGTTCCACGTATCTTAACGCAAGACAAATGTGGCAATCGCATGATCATTTGTGGCGACCTGATCAGTTGTGCTTAAGACGATGGGACATTTTTCAGCCGGATCATAACAAGAGACGATTCTCAACTGAAGTGACATGAAAATCTGCATCATCACCACGAAGAAACAAACCGCGACAGGACAGTTCCAAAAGCTAGGTGATGCGTGAACTGTTTCTCGACTCGTCGGGAAAGGTCCACATGTAATTCATCCCAAAGGTGCAACTGTAGACAAGAATCTCTACACGGACAAACCTTCTTTTGTCTGCACGATTCAATTCGTTGTAAGCGTCCTGAGCTTTAGTGCAGCAAAAAATGACTGTTACTACACGACAACGCCTCTGCACATCGGTCCGTGCTTGCCCAAGAGGAATTGATCATCGTTTTGCCGTACTCTCCATACGCACCTGATCTTGATGGGTTACTTTCTCTTTCCCGTCTTGAAAGCAAGACTAAGTGAGCACAGATTTCAGTCGGCCAAAGAGATCGTCACTGTCATAAGAAAAGCCGTACGAAATATTCCTCCCCATGCCCTTCAGAGGCGTTTGCAGCAGCTATGCAGACTGCCATAGCAGTCAATACCTACTGCTTTGAGAGATGAAGTCGATCTGTGTAATTTTCTCTGAAAATATATGTTAAGATATTGTGTATATCTCTGAGTGTAAGTGTCTGTGATTATGGTGCGACAAAATCATAGTTCACGAACTGAATGCCTGTAGTTGTATTTTGTATTATATATGAAATACATAAATGTGACTTTGAATTCTCACCCTACCCATCCTACTCGCCGGATTTGACACTCAGACTTTCACATGTTCCCTGCGCTGAAACAACATTTAAAGGTTCAACATTTCCATAATGGCGAGGTCATCATGGCCTTTGTACTACGTATACAAAGTTTTGTAACGGTGATTCTTATTCCCGGTAGCATGTAGTTAAGCAAAATAAAGTAATATTTACAAAACCCATCGCTAAAGTTAAAAGAAAAATAACAATTTGTGACAGTTCTAGCTTCTTTTGTGAGTCAAAGACCATTAATCGATGTTCTTTCTTTCACTTAACGATCCTGAAAATTGTTTTCTTAATAGAACAACGAAAAGAATACATTTTTTCCCCCAGAAATTTGCTTTCTTTGAGTCAACACAACACCTATAACAATTTGAATCATTATCTATCACTGAAGGCCATCAATAATTTCAAAAAACATTCATTAACTTGCACCATTTTATGTTTTTTAAATTCATCTGTTCTTTGTGCATCAATATAAAACTTACACATATTGCTGAGAGGAACAATATATTTCCCTCCACGAAATTCATTATAATGCATTTATTAATTCTCTACGTAGAAATATTTTAATCAACTCTCTCTTTCCAAGTGTTCATCTTCTACCTCACCACAGAAAAATAAGAGAGGTTTTTCGTGTAGGCGTTAGCGATTGCTATGAATAGCCAATAGAAATACTTAATTAAACACTTATTTCACTAAGGGCTACTTTCCTTGTAAGCGTGCGTTGGTTGCTTTGCTTGCTATTTGGGTGAGTAGCTAATTGAAACACATGTTACACATATAACACGGAATAAAACTCGTGTTTCAATTGTTTACTCACCCAAATCGCAAGCAATGCACGCTTGCAAGAAAAGCAGCCCTAATGAGCCAAATTTCCAAAGAAACATGCGGCTAACGTGTGCATGAAAATCCGACCTAACAAAAGTGTTTCTTCGTCATTTTCATGTACAACGTCAACACTTACGATATTGGTACGTTGGGCTGTCGTGTGTAATTGTTCGTACATTGATCCTGCCACACTGTAGAGTCAATGAGGATGACGGCACCAAGTAATTGCATGCAAAAAACTTCATTTTTGCAAAATAATAGTTACCTTTCCTGCAGGAATTCGAAATGCCAGATATTATCACGTAAACGTAATTGATAGAACCTAAATCTTTTGAGAACAAATATAAAAGACGAAATAGTTTCGTAACAAATATTTTCTGTTCTTTTGCATTATTATTTTTAATGGATTTACACTGTTGCCATACGGTGCATTAGAGCAAATACGACTACAATTAGAGTGCATTGTAGTCGCCATACGGTGTGTTTTTCATATTTTTCAACACGCATGGCTACTGGCACATTAAAATGACGGAAAATGAGTCACAAAGCAATCGTTTTACGTAATTTTGAATCCAAATTTCAAGTTACAATATTTTGTTTTACCACTAAGCTTTACAACGAATTTAAAAGCTTCTAAATACATTAAAAATTCACATTATATCATTATTACTCCAGTCTTTATCACCAAACTTGTCCCAGGCTTAAAACAAAATGGGGAATATGCGATAGTGGTTTCCACAAGCACTTTCAGTTGTTTAGTAAGATGGAAAGTATTAGAAATAGAGAGGTTGATTTAATAATAATAATACACTTTGGAACACTGTATTCCACTATAAATATGGTTGAAAGTAAAATGTTGAGTTCAGTTGAAACTAATATATGTTTTCGTTTTTTAGAATTTTTATTTCACTAACAAAGCAGAACTAACAGCTTCTAATTTTTAGAAGCACGCTATAACTTGAAGGAAAATAAATAAATAAAAAATAACAAAATACGGGTGCAAATTAATACAATTAAAATATTATGTAGGGTAAGGGCACAAAAGGTTCAAAAACATAAATATTGTGGTGAATCTACGGATAAGGGCTGATTTACATGCACGCTTGCGTTGCGTGCTTTGCTTGCGATTAGAGCGAGTAGCCAATTGAATCACGTGTTTTATTACGTAATACGTAGAACACGCAATAAAATGCGTATTTCAATTGGCTACTCAACCAAATCGCAAGTAACGCAAGCTTTCATAAATCCAGCCCTAACACATTAGGCGAAATTTTTGTGCGTGCAGATGTTGATGAGGACTGTCACAAAACGACGAAATCATCGGTCGTTGTTTCTTTTCCCGAATTTTGAAAACAGAAAATAAAACAAAGAGAATATATTCGGGTAATTACTTACTGCAGAATTGCTATATTTGATGGCGCAATGCCCTACGATAGGTTTAAACACACACAGAAAAGAAATAGCTAATAGAACCGAAATGATTTACGTCTTCTGTCTTAATTAATTCGCAATATTACTGCTAACACTGTTTGTAGGGTTACCACATGCTATAAATACGTTCATTGTATGTATACGTTTTTATATTCAACCAGCTTTAAAATACGTACTCAGCTTTCAAATACGTAAATATGTGAACTATATAATCGATGGAAATATTTACAAAATAATCTCCTGGCGTTAAAATTCTTTCCAGCTTGAAAGAAAATATTAAACAAATGTTTTTCAAGCTTTTTTTTTCTTCAGAAAATACTGTTTCGAAAATAGCAAAAAGATATTTAAAATATATCGTAAATATTTCATGCTCTTGAGTATGTATTTAAAAGCTGGTTAAATATAAAAATATCTGGTGTAGTAAAAAGTAATCCATTATTTTTGCATGACATTGAAGGCTTGACTTACCATAGTTAGAATGATCCGATTTAGGTCACATATGCGCCGTTTTGTTCGATAACGTGTTGCCATTTGGGAGGTAATATCATGATGCCTCTCTCATAGAAGCCCTTGTCCCTATTGGCAACAAATTGAGACAGTCGATTTTCACAAGCCTCTCTTGAAGCGAATTTTTCACCAGCAAACGTGTTCGCCATGGACAGGAACAGATGGTAATCACTCGGTGCCAGCTCCGGACTATAAGGTGGATGCATGAGAACCTCCCAACCAAGCTCCCGGAGCTTCTGGCGAGTCACTATCGATGTGTGTGGCCTGGCGTTGTCCTAGTGGAACACAATGCCTCTCGTATTGGCCGCTTCTGGGCGATTGCTGCCTTCAGACGGTCCAATTGTTGACAGTATAGTTCCGAGTTAAGGGTTTGGCCGTAGGGGAGCAGCTCATAGTAGATAATTCCCTGCCAATCCCATCAAACACACAGCAAAACCTTCCTGGCCGTCAATCCTGTCTTGGGCACCGTTTGCGCCGGCGCACTGCGCTTCGACCACGACCGTTTTCGCGTGACTTTGTCGTAAGTGATCCACTTTTCATCAACAGTCACCAAGCGCTTCAGAAATGGGTCGCTTTTGTTGCGATTCAGCAGCGATTCGGAGATGGAAATTCGGTCCATGAGGTTTCTTTGCGTTAACTCGTGTGGCACCCATACATCAAGCTTCTTTTTGTATCCAGCCTTATGCAAATGGTTCCACACGGTTTTTTGTGCAATGTTTAGCTCTTGGGCAATCGAAACAGTGCTTACATGACGGTCGGACGCGACAATGTCCATGATTTTATCGACATTTTCGACACTTGGCCTTCCAGTGCGTGGTACATCTTTGACGTCAAAATTACCGGAACGGAATCGACGAAACCAAAATTGCGCGTGATTGGCTGTTACAGTATCAGGACCATAAACACTATTCACATTTGCAGCCGCCTGGCTTGCGTTTTCGCCTTTATCGAAGAAAAACTGTAAAATATAGCGTATTTTCTCTTTGCTAGTGTCCATTTTGACGCGCGCTCACACAACACTCAGTCCACTCATCACAACTATCTGAACAGTGTTTGTAGTACGCAATCTCATCGTTTGAACGCCATCTCGTTGAACCCGATCGGACTTATACAACGCGAGCTACAGATCACTGAAGCCATCTATTGGCAAAATAATGGATTACTTTTTACTACACCAGATATATACATACAATGAACGTAGTTATAGCATGTGGCAACCCTACAAACAGTGTTAGCAGTAATGTTGAGAATTGATTAAGACAGCAGACGTAAATAATTCTGTTCTATTAGCTACTGTATTTCTTTTCTGTGTGTTTAAACCTATCGTAGAGCATTGTGCCATCAAATATAGCAATTCTGCAGTAAGTAATTACCCGAATATATTCTCTTTGTTTTGTTTTCTGTTTTCAAAATTCAGAGAGGAAAACATCGACCGATGATTTCATAGTTTTGTGACAGTCCTCACCCTCGGGAGGAGACTCGTGGGGAAGGGGGGGGGGAATGATCACGAAAAATGTAATAATCCAAGATCTCCGACAAGAGATGGCAGCACTATCTCCGTATATGTCTAATGTATTTTTATCGTTGCACGAAATTTCAATGCTGCTCCTACAAATTCAAGCCTAACGAATTCAAACGTGTTCATAACTAATTCAAGAGTTCTATCCGTGCCTATTTTTCTAATTTTCTTCCTTACTCATTGTTGAAATCGTTTCATTATTGTCATGCCTATAACACACCGCTCTGCGGAGAAGTTTCAACTTGTTTCCCGTTATTCTCAATACAGTAAATTTGTTACTTAGACGTTTGTTCGCGCATAAGCTTCATATGTATATATTTTAAAAATATATTTTAATATTGTTTTTTTATTACAGACTTCTTTATCCTCAGATAAATACTCGCCTGCACCGGGGCTGGGTTTGGCTGGTAGAGGGGGAATCCTAGGAATCGTTAGACCACTCTTGGCATGGTAGAGGGAATTCAAATGATAGACTAAATTAGAGTCTCTCCCTTGGCATCTGTTTAGAGGTGGTGTCTGATCTGTACTTGAAGCTGCTGTAGATGATAATTTAAGGGAAGCACATTTGATACTTCCTGCAGAATCAACTAATATTACTACTTTAAGAACTTTTCGAAGCACGACTGCTACTTCCATCATTTGAACTTGACTTCTGCTTATAAAAATTTACAAAGAATACAACTGCTATTTCTGGCGTAACAGTTATTTTTTTTTCTTTTTACCATGATTTTATGTTATATCTTCTTATATTATATATTTAGTTTCTGTCTCGTCTTCATTTTGTAGAACAAGTCACCATTGACATAGTAGGAAAGTTTAGGCTCGGCTCAGCCAAAGCTTCCCCATTTGGCATCAGAGAAGGTAGTGTTTTTAAATTTCCATGCACGCTTGCCTCTTTCATTAGGTTGGTTACCTACTTTCTTGCGCTTCCTTTTCTTCCAGTTGATTAGTTTTTCTTTCGTATCGTCTAGGAACATTTTGTACTTCATCTTGGAGTATCTGCACCTTTTCCGCTGTAAGTTGGTGCACTTGCTTCTCTTCCAATCAACTTCTCTTCTGCATCGTCTGGCAATATTTTGAACTTCACCTTGGGAGAACTGTTTCTTTTCTGCTTCTCATTTTTTGCAATGACTTTATTCGGATTGGTGAACAAGTTGCTGGATGTTTTCCTGCATATGATGCATGGATCAGGAGGGATGTCATCTACCTGCTTCGTGGTATTAGCATTAATTGTTTCTTCTGGTTTAGTCTTCTCTTTCACAATATTCACCTTCACTACTCCTTCTTCACATTTGAATACATATGTAATGTGTGGATTTCCAGCTCCTTTCTTCGTTACGTCCTCCTCTGGGGATGACGACACTTCATCTTGGTCTAACTGAGTACTGTAAGCCCCAGTGTTGTTTATTTATTCTGGACAACTCTTTCCCTGGACCTGTAACATGACCATCCTTAATGGTGGAAAGTATTACCTGTTTGGTCCGATCATCCATTTTCTCTGTTAGATTGATGACGATAGTACTTACTTCTGATCCATCTCGAGCATTGTCATATACCTTGGGTTAAGTTTCATGATCATCTTCTTCTACTCGAACTGATGGCTTCGTCATTTCACGAGTTATCACCTCCCTACAATATCGTTTAAGGTCTTGTTTATGTTCTGGCTATGTCTTACTAATTTTCTCTTCAATCTGTTTCGCGGTATTCTCCTTATCTGTTTTAATACTCTTCTCTATCCGTTGAATGTCCTTTACACATATTTCTAATTCCAAAAAGATGAACTTAACGTCACTCTCGACCGCTGTGAATCTGCTGTTAGTATATTCCTCATGTGTAATTAACTTATCTTCAAGCTTGCGTGTTTGAAGTTCTAATAGGTTATAGCCCGTTTTGTACTCATCTCTATATTTCTCTAGTTTAGCGCTAATGTTGGATTCGAATCCATCTAACCTCTGGTCCTGGTCGCTTAGTTTCTTATTTAACCCATTGAACTTCTCGTCCTGGCCCTCTGTTAAATCACTGAGTTTCTCTTCCAGATTACTGAAGTCCTGCTTTTCATCACTAAAGTTTTGGTCCAGGTCCTGTTTCTGGTCACTGATTTTATTCTAAGTCCTGCTTTTGTTCGCTGAGGTCCTGCTTTAGGTCACCGAAGTTTTTCTTTTGGTCATTAAAGTTCTTCTTTAGGTCATCGAACATCAGTCGGATCTGCTGCAATGAAAAACATTGCCAGCTTCTTCTTTTCCTCCTTGCGCTTGCTCTCCTTGTTTGGTCTGCTCCGCTGTCTCTACTTATTTTCTTTTCTCTTTTATCTTTCCACTTCTTCGGGTAGGTACCATGTCGCCGGTTGCCCCAATTCCAAGTACTCGTATCGCTTTCTCGGTCACTCTCCATTTTATGGGTATCCGTCTTACCCTATATGCTTCAAAAGACTTATCAGAATTTGTACTGAAATTATGACTTATCGAATAGGCTGAATGATTTATCCTACTCAGATGTCGAGCCCTGCACCTGGGCGCCAATATATGATACAGCCTACCCCGAACGTCCCTCTAAATAATTTGATTTTATATGAGGCGCTTACATGTATTTTTACTCTCCGGCTATGGGCGTAGGATTTTGGATTTAACCTGAAAGACAAGATGAGATGGGCTGACCAACCTGGGGAAACATAAAATATTTTCTACAGCGTATATGTGATGTGGTCTACCTCCTACCACCGAGGGATGTATGTATGACAGTGTATGCAAGGGAGAAACAAGAGAACAAATAAAGCAAAACAAGGTTCTCTTTAGCGGAGCTCCTTCCACTTCGGGAGTTCCGGCAATTCTGATTTTACACGCAACTTGCACCGTTTATAGAGGTACATACATGACATAGACATTAAAAGAAAATTAGACTATCTCCCATAGAGGTTTAGTATATTTTGGTAAATTAATTTCTATATAATTCGAAAGTCTTTGGTATGTACTTCCTATTATGTATAATGTCTTTAATTATTATAGTATGTTTCAAAAGTATTTATACGAAAATAATAATCAATATACTAATTTAAATTTATACATGTCATCCGATAATTTCATAAATACATTTAACATTACAAATTCCGAAAGGTGATTTTATATAAACAGGTGGGAGGTCTTATATGTCTCGAAGCAAAATATAGGCATCTCGCAGAATGCGAGGTGATGTTACACGGCGTAGATCACCCCCGCCATCTTGGTGTGACCTTTCCATTGATTAACATGGGAATTGTGTTACTCGTCTCATGTCTCTCAGAAGTAGAATATTCATGTTCCGCTTTCAGGAAATTTGCCTTAGTGGTTATTTTGACTCTTGTAGAGTTTTGGTTTGTCAAGTTTCTTCAAATATATGAGTATAATGTATTAATAATTGTTTACCATATAAATCACAATACGTCAACGGAAAATTATACTGTTCGTGTGTAAAATATTGCATTTCTATAAAACAGCGTGAGTCAAAGAAAACATGACGAAACACTAGGCGAAAACAGAGGTTAAAAATTACGCTCCTGAGAGACATATGACTAGTAAAACAGTTCCCATGTAAATTAATGCAAAGGTCATACCAAGATGGCAGGGGTGATCAACACAGTTAATATTTCAATGCAAAATGGCCACCAACTGCTGTATTTGAAACTTATTTGTAAATTAGTAAATAAATAAAACAGAAACGAAAAAATAATTTTGAAAATAGGGTCTAGATAATGATATCGTCTTTGTATAAGCTTATTCTCTACCTATTCCTTGGAAAATTCGTCTATAAGATTATATTTAGAGAATCCAAGGAAATTTGTTTTTAGGAAATCTTAAACTTCGATCTTTGAAGGTTATCAATGCACGTTGAGTGAGAATTATAATGTTAAGAACATACGTTACTACTGAATATCATAAAATATATCTATTTAAAAAAAATACAAGTTTTGCATTACTTTGAAGCAAAGAAAAAATTGTCTCTACAAACCTTTGGAAAACAGGTAATAATATTATTTCAGGGATCGAAATACATAGATTGTAAAATCAAATTTATCTTGAGTAAAACTTTAGAAATAAAACGTCTGTTGAATGAGGATTTGTTAACGTGTTTGTTGATTATTGTCTGACAATAATCTATTAATTTTATTTACGCGATGAATGATACACAGTTGCTATGGTAAATACTATTTTTATTATACTTTTCTAAAATTTAAGTCCAGTAATTGTAGTCACTGCAATGCCTTAAGATAGTCCTGATGGCATAACAAAGTCACAAACTATCCAGTATCTTCATTTGATCAATCAGAATGAGGTTGCTACCTCCTAAACATGGTCTCTAGTCAATAAGCAGTAGCTTGGAAGAATATGTTGTCATTTCCGCCTTGTTATACAAAACAGCTAAATCCGCTACAGATCGACTGTTGGAAATTTGAAACCAATTAGCTAATTTCTATCATCTCAGAAGGGAAGTTGTTCACCCATTTAGCATCCTAGTGGCTGAAAAATAAAGAAACGTAAGAATATTAGATAACCAATACAGTGAATTCATATGAAGTAAAATGTCTTAAAAGGACTTAGGTATTAAACGCCTCTAAATGATAACTAATAGGTTTAATTTGATATAACATCGCAGCTGTCAATAATATTGTTTTGAGTTTAGCTCATGTAAGGCTCGATTGTCTGTACTAGTTGTAATGCTTTTAATAAATTGTTCCGAGATTAGAACTATGGGTTGAGTTTCGGTTCCCACTGCGGTCTTTTTTCTAAGTTATTTTATTAAGCGATTTCTTTTTAAATTTTCATTTGAGTAAGGAAAGTCAGGTTAGATTTATTGCTATACGCATTTCCACCATTTTACACAATTCCCAGGAATAGATTAGATGAAATAGTCAGGTTAGATTTCTTTTTATAGTACGCTGTACAAACATCGTAGATCATCTTTAATATAAAAAAAAAATATTCACTCCCTGTGGTGACGTCAGCTTCTTGACTATGTACTCTTCCAATGTGGTCGTCCAAAGAGTGAAATCCGTTAAGACTTTCTCCGCATGGGTATGCTACTAGTCTCTAGTACATTCGTGTTCACTTTCCGTGCTCAAAAATATCCTGGCTACGCAAGACGTTTCTCATTATGCGTTGATGTCACTGTCAGTTAATCGCATTCTCTTTCAGTCCACTGCCCACGTGATCAGTTTCCTCAGTACACTGGTTGAGAGTAAACGGGTCGAACAGAAAAATATAATAGCGTATTTGTGATGGAACAGTTGAATGTAGCGACGTGACAAACAAATTTAGTTGGCTCATTGCAAGCATAGTTGTTGTTGTGTGGTAAAATCTAATTTAAACACTCGCAGAAAGAACATGTTCAAACAGCTTACGTCAAATTTCCAACATAAAAACTCGAGAGATATTAAACGTATATTAATGAATTCTGAAGAGATATGAATTGTTATTAATTCAATAATCTAATGGATGAATTGGCCAATTCAATATAGATAATTTTTAACTAAATAGAAAAACTGATTAAGTTCATTAAAATTTTCTATGTATGGAATGGACTGGCAATTTTTACTTTAAACCCGTCACGATTGGAGGACTTCGTTCATCAGCTATTACTTATCTGGGACCGAAATAGGGAGGGTATTGTCTAAAGTATTGGTTTAAGTAACCAACCTAAACCTAAAGCACAAAGCAGTAACTTTAAGTATTGTCTACAGCATAGGCTTAAGCAATCACCTGGTGAAACTTATGAAGGCACTAGAAAACGTAAATCAAAGTCGCTAGAAGTGTGACTCTAATCCGCGAGCCTCTTCATTGCGGACATGGCTTATGCGACATTTTGCCTGATTTATGGATCACAATTATCTTAAGAGGTCGCCACTACTGAGTGCCGACAGTTTTATTCTCTACAAGTATCACCCTGCGATTAACCCAGCATACATTATTTGTATTTTTATAAATATATTGTTTGTAAAAGGCATTCAGAAAGCAAACGTGATTGCTTCACAGAACATGTTTGCGACTAAATTTTAGTTTTTGAATTTGAATTTTATTTATGGCCTTTAGGCATCTAAGGTTCAGACCGTGATAGGGGGAGGGGAAAGAATTGGGGAAAATGTAGGCCAGGGCTTATGTTGAAGGTGCCATCCCTGCATTTTCCTGGTGTGACTGAGGAAAAAATCTGGAAAAACCTCCGTCTGGATGGTCGGCCGCTGGGATCGAACCCAGGATCTCCCGAATACTACGCCAACGCTCTACCATTGAGCTACGGCGGATCGGTTTAAATTACAGTGAATGCTTTCTGATCGGTTTTGTCTTTGGTTATTTACAAGTCAAAGATAATAGAAATAATTTCTGATGAAACTACACTGAACACTACTAATGAAGACTTCGGGAGGCTCTCATGATAGCATCCCCGGCACAAAAACATTCAATTTTATTACAAAGTGGGTTGGCAACACTGAAAACTCAGGTGCTTATCCACACTATTTTTCTATTATGTCTAATAAATCTTTTGATACTTTTGGTGAAAATAGGTCTAAGAGAATGGAAGCAATTAAAAAAAATAGTGTGTGTTTTAAATAGTTCGGGTTGGCAACACTGAGTGACTGCAGCAATCAAAACCTTTCCAGCTGCTCTGAGCTAGTCCAAGATCTTTCCCACAAGAGCTATGTACTCTTTGTGGTTCCTGAGATTTATTTTCTCGATACATACAGACAGACACGAACGGACCCAGCGGTACTATAGGGCACATTATTGTTAGCTACGGTGTCAAGGGCCTAAAAGTGAAAATAATATTGTGAATATGGCAAATAAATTGTGTTGATTTTGACGCAAATAGAGATCTTACACCTTTAATCTACTTGAGTTATCACTAAAATGAAATAAACAAACATTAATGTGGAATAATTCTTCTAATCGTCCATAGATGTCCGACATCTATTTTATTTTATTTATCTTTAGTTTGTAACTTTCATTTGATTTCTAAAACAAGGTTTCCAACTCTAATTGGACATTTTTTTTTCAACTAGAAATGTACTACTAAATTATTCAGACCAGCTAGTATCATAGCGTTTCCTTTTTCCAATAAACAAATCTAACTTATAGAGTTTCTCCTCCTAATGATAATATAGTTGGACACTATGTTGTCATAACTGACTCACACAGCATTTGGTTGAAAAATATTTTTGTAAAGGCACCTTCTCCAAAATAAGTTTGTGCCTTGTTTAATTAGCCGCTCGTAATCTAAGGTCGCAATGCAGGTGGGTTGCTTGGCGGGTGCATGGATCGCTACCCACCATCCGCCAAGCAACTCACCTACACTGTGGCCACAAATTTAAGGGCGAGTAACTAAACAAGGCATGGACTAACTGCGGTCGTATTTTTTTTTAGTTTGGCACTTGGGCTCAGTATATAACAAAATTATAAATTGTTAATATTGTACCAAAATTTTGTAGTTAATATAAATAAAGTTTCCTTAGCAGATAAAAAAAATCAAAATAATATTTTTATATATTTTTTTTAGAACAACTAGTCATCAATAACAATGGTCATTAACAAATGAACATCCTCTGCTATAGTTAAACACATGACGAAAATATTGTGCATTCTAGACGTTGGAAAAGTTTACATGCCCTAGATACCTCTAGTCTAGAGATAAACTCAAGTCTATATCCACTTAAGCAATATTTGTAATTTAAGTTGTTCCTGAATCTACCAATCAATTTCCTCGTCATTAAATGTAATGTGTAGTAACGATATTGATCTATTGAAATATTGTGGCACTATGACAATATTAATTTTCAACTTACGAACATCAGACTGTCATTAATTTAAACCTGAAATCCATTATTTTAAAATTGATTTTTTCTTTCGACAAACCTCAATCCCAACTATCTCGAAGGATAGAGATTATTCTTCGTTAATGATTCGCTCTACCAAAGCTAATGTTATTTTTTTCCCCCAGCTATGTTCTTGTAATGACCTCAAGTCTTAATTCTTCAATTTCGAAATACAAAAATTAGCGAAGGTTTGGACACTCATCAGTGAGCCTTACTGATATAATTTTTTATTCGTTTGAGAATAATTCAGAGAAATTTCCCAAACGATTATCTTCAGTTCAGCCTGGTGGGACTAAGAAGAAACCTCAGAACGTAGTCTCTGTGGATAAGTTTTGAAAATCACGACAGGAAGACGACATGATGGAAGAATTGATTCCAATTAAATAAAAAACAAGCGCAAATTCGATTTAATAAGATCAACAGCAGGGATCTTCCTCACCAATAATCCCCGTTCGCCTAAAGTAATGGAGAGACACTCGGAGAACTAAGACCTGTAGTTCTAGGTTTTCTCTGTTCCGTAAATTATTACTTACATTATGAAATGCCAAAACTACCTGTTTCACGGGAACATGCTTAGCTACAAAAAGCAAATACCTTAGAGGAAATGTGTTTAAAAGAGTAGACGTTGAAATGGTATGTAGTACATATCGCTTCGTTCTTAAATAAGACGGTTTTTAGAAGATAGTAATCTTGAGTAACTTTTAGATCCCTTGATAGAGAAGCTATAACAGGAAGGACTTGAAAATCCCGCTCATGGTGGCCGTCCGTCTGTTTGTGCCCAGAAATTAAATGTTAGGAACTACAAGGGGTACAGAGCCGCTTGATTTGTCATTCGATAGATGTTGGCTAGACTAGCTTAAAGCAACCGGAATCAACTTGATTGCTGCCGTCGTTCAGTGTTGCCAGCCCATTTGAAAATCAAATGTTCATTTTTTTCCATTCAGTTAGACTTAGCTGCGTCAAACTTAGCATAGACATTATTCAATACAATAGTAAAGTACTGTGGGTTTTCCCTTATCTAAGAACTGTGTTATTAGCATTGTCAATCCATTTTATATACATTATTACTTGTGTCTAAAACACTATCAAAAGAGCGGAGCATTCGCCATTCTTAGTTGAATCGG
>JAGDQP010012620.1:19696-49820 GCA_022664845.1 Lepisma saccharinum
CAGTTTCGGGGGGTCAAAACAAAATTATAAGATTTTTTTTATTTCTTTTCATGTTTTCAAATATTCTAAAAAGTATATTCATGTTTATTTTACCTTTAAACACACGAAGTAATGCAGATAGATCCTTAATGGGCGAGAGAAGGTTAGTTAAGTCAGGTTAGTTTCTTTCTTTTATACTGCTCATATTTTCATAGTACGACAACCTTGATGCATACCGATCAAAACGGAGCGGTTAGCGGTGGGTATACGCAAAAATGCTGTTAAAATTCTAGGTTAGGTTAGGTTAGTTATGCTATTGACACGTCACTCGCATCTGAAAAAGTATGTTCCATGCCTTTTTTTAATTTTCTTTTGTCTCTCCAGCAATTTCTACAGCTGTTCTTCATTTCAGTAATAGTGCACCTTCCGTTCATATCGCTCACAAAATAGTGCTACTCTTCTCAAAGTAATTTCCTAATACCACCTTTCATCAAGCTTTTCCTGTAAATTTAACTAATTTTCGCTTTTTGACCCCCCGAAACTAAACTAGAACCCGCTCAAATTCTAATTTATCTTTTTTATCCATCAAGAATTGTGCTACTAATTTATTTAAACCTACTATTGTTTTGAGTTGTTTTATTCAATTTGTCTTCTAGATGTCGTATTCCAATATATTTTAAAAGACCCTTAGGAACACCCTCGGCCTTGAATAATTTTTGTCTGTTTGGGACGTAGTAAGTCCGTGCAAGTGTGTCCCATTTCGGGACGCAGTATTCAGTACCAGGGATTGAATAGATTAAAAAACTAATTGAACTCTCCGAAAAAAAAAATATATATAAAAGGCTGTGTCACCTTACAATGAGAAATCGGTGGTGCGTAATTTTATAACTTAGGGCTCAGATAAATTCTTTTTAATTTGTTACAAGTTTTAAATTATTATTCTTGTCATTGGCATGGCAACTCATATTACTGAAATATATTTCTAAATTGTCTTGGTTTTACTTACATTTGTATTTGTTGTTGAAATTTAAACTTTGTATATAGGAGAAGGTTCTAAATATGGGCTATGGTCCAAATACGGGCTAGTAGACGATTTTACTTCTATATGCTTGTGTAGTACTGCTAACTGGTGACAAAAGTGTGAAACAGTTCCCCAAGGACGAAGGTGGTGGCGGCATTCAGTTAGCGACAAAGAGTTGGATGTGGTTGATTTATTTGTATGTTGTGTCTGTTTTTAACAGTGGAAAAGTTTTAACAGGCATTTCTATTTCACCATTTTAAACACAATAAAACCTAGTATTAAATGTTTTATATGGTAAATTGTATTCCTCAGAGACAGCACTCGTAGTCAGTATAAGCAAGGTGTAAATAATATTGCGTATTGGCTTCTGTTGCGTCACGAAGCAATCCCTATGAATGATCTAAATACAGACTACCTTCCCTACCTACATCTTCAGCTTAAGAGTTTCCTTCTCTCAGAACACAGTACTTGGAATTTCAAACCTAGTAAGTTCTTTTCATATTTCAGCAGTTCCCGCCATAAAGAAAAAAGTCAGCAATCGACTTAGAAAACGAGCAAGTGCTACTGTTATAACGGATAACCCATACTATAATAAACAACTGTGGCTTCCTTCGAAAAGCAGGAATCTAGTAAATGAAATAAAACATTATCTTTTAGTTAAGCTGAACAATTAAAAAAAAAATGGAATATAAATGAACGAAAAATAAAAGAAGGAACTTTAGAATTTACAAGACAAGAATCAGATTCAGAAGAATCCGGGATGATGTTTTCTGACCTAGATCCATGTGATGATGAAGATAGTTACTTTGATACTACAGATGCACAGGAAAAGCCAGATGATGAAGATACGAACTGTATATTCTGCGACAGGATATTCTCTGAACACACAGGGAGACCAACCGGTATGGGTTATGTGTGTCATGTGTTCGAGGTTAGCACATAAACAATCTGTAAATATGCATTTATCATCACTATATCATTCTTAAACATTATTTTGAACTCATAAAATTTATTCTTAATTATTTACGGTATCTTTAAAGGGTAGCCTGTATTTAGACCAGTGTTTCAAAAGTCAAGATTATGACATCTCTGTAAAATATGTGTTTAATATCATAGTCATGGGTTTCTGATCTAAATTTGCAACTAAATTATAAAGAAAACATATCTCAGATATATTTGCAGTTGTTGTTTAGTACATTCCTTGGAACAATTGTAGATACTCAAAAAATAAAAGTGGTAGCCCGTATTTGAACCTTCTCCTCTAAATATACACTACCGGTACTTTAATATTACACCAAAACTTTATATTCAATTTAAAGTTACTCGTGGTAGATACAAAAATCAAAATAGTAATTCTTTTGTACATTTGAGAACAACTGTTCTGTTCTCCAAGGCACGTGTAGGCCGCAGTGGCTCAATTGGTAGAGCGCTCACCTCTGGTGCTAGGGGTCGTAGATCGTTGCTCATGCCATGTAGGCTTTGTGGCGGACAAACATCGTGTGCGTGGATTTTCTCGGTGTTCTCCAGTTTCCTCCCACTTTCTTCATTCCACCGATTCATCCCATCATCATCCATGCGGCCTGAGCCAGTTGCCTAAAGGCCTTCAAATTTGAAGGCGCGTTTTCTGAATTTAACAAACTGTATCATTACTTTTTGTTCTTGGCTGAGAATAAATCAAATATTGAGAAACTAATCCTTATTCCTTTAGGAACTACAGTAGTTAAAAAACACTTTATTTCTTCTGATATCATTCTTATTGGAAATAGTTCAAAATGGATTTTTGAACATATGATTTATTCAAATCTTTTGGAAAAATACTTAACAAATAGGAGCAGAAACATAGTCTAAGTTTTATGAGATCGTCAAAATTTCTAATACCAGTAATTTTCAAATGTTTTCATGCGATGCAATTTGTTAATTTAGAATATTTATTATGAACTGCCATGTTTGGAGTTGTAATAACTAATATTTACTTTTGCAAATAATTCAATGTTTAATCGCTCAATACTTTTTAAAAAGTGAAATAGTACAGGTCAATAAATACGGTAATTAGTTACACTTAAATTTTTCACATTTAAATTAGATTCAATAACTCAAGCATTCGTAGTGTGTAAGGTAAATATTTTGTGTGTGACAATTTGTTGTACCCACGGAGGTAACACAAATAAAATTAGGTGTGGAATTACTAATTACGTAAACAAAATTATATTACGTTTACTGCAATATTTACAAATCCTAAGGAATGTATTCAACAATACTTATCCGATTCTTTGTTGTAGTCTTCCAAATGTTTCGCTGTTCTATTTTCTAATGATTTACGTACAAGAAACCGATTCACTTCTCCATTGCATTTGTCTCCAGTAAGACAATTATCACAATTGTCAACATCTTGTGTGGTGACTTAATAGTGCTATAGAAAGAATTCTTTATAAATTATCATAAATCAGAATGATGGTGGCTGTTAATTCTTTGTTGAAAGATTGAATCACAATAAATCTTAAGTTTGAATAAATTATTTGGCCTAGTAGCCCTCAGGAAAGTAGAGCAGAATAATATTTTTATTTATTTTACGTCTGCCCTTAGACTGTCCCTTTTCAAAATAATTTTTACAAGCTATAAATGCACTTCAATGAACCAATGAAGATAAAAATGTCATTTTCAAGTCTTTTTATATTCATAAACTAATATTTGTTCATCCTATACATCTTAAAGAACATGTTTTCTTTTATATCTTGAAAGTTCTCATAGGGAGTGATGCATTTACAGGATACCTCTAGATACTCCCCCGGACGAGAAATCACCATGTTGAATCAAGTACACAATTTTGAATCTGATTTTTTAAGCACAGTTGAAGATGACTTAAACTAAATTGTAATAGTTAAGCTAAACCAATTCGACCTAACCTAACCTAATATATAACCTGCATTGTTTTGATTAATCCGGAAGAGTATTTAAAGTGCAGCCCAAAAGGTTGATCGAAGTGTTGAGAACACATTCAAATGTCCGTCTTTTAGTCGTGTTTGGTTATTCATAGAAAAAGACTGCATTCAAACATTATCTCAACGTAAATCAACTGGTATTACTTGGCTTGAATGTCTAATTACTGTTAAACAATACAAAATTATGTACTTCTGAGTCACCTATAGAGCTGAATCTTCAACATTTTGTTAAGGTTTGAGATAAGTTTGCTCCTGGAAATTCGTCGCACTAAAAATGATGACTTATTTGTATTTAAAGATGGCAGACATCTTTAATACCGAGGTTGCTACATGAACGAAACAATGATAAACATTACCGTTTTTGAAAATACAACAATGTAGTTATGGTAGTAGGATAATGCTTTAATTTAACAAAGTCATTGAATATAGATTAACATTTATATCACTTATCAGTAATGATGGCAATAAGTGACAATTTATATTCCTTTTTTTCAGTTCATAAATATTAATATTATTTAAAAATTATAAGCTGCGAGTTTGAGTATATATGCTTGAAACATTTGCCCCAATTTACGTGCTATATGCAGGGAAAGTACCCTGAACGTTAGTAAACTTTTACCACGAGATAAGTGTTTACCGAGGGACGACATCTGTCAGATATGTTGCGGGAGTAGTTCACAGAACCTGTTCAACTTGGCAATGAAACGTGTTTCCGGTAGATGCAGATTTTTCTACATGCTGCTTTAGCATTGACTGATAATGAATAGCCTGTAAAATCTATGCTAGACTATATATAGATTGTTAGATGACGTCATAGGAATTTTTGCTGGGACGAAGGGCAACTAAAATCTTATATAAATCGCTTAAACCAGGGTTTCTCAACCTGAGGGTCGCGACCCCCTAAGGGGTTGGTGAAAGGGGGTGTAATGTGAAACCTATTTTTAAAGTTTTTGCAAAGCACAATATGGCGGCTATGTTGCCGGAAGTCTAGTGTATTGACTACCTTGAAAAGTTTAAAGGTTACCACGAACTCACCCCTGATTTGTTGAAGGTTGTAAAACATGTGCTTCGAGGTTGTTAAAGAAATAGGAGTTTTGTGACGATTTTCAAGGAAGTGAAAGAAAGAGTTGAAAAGGGAATCAGGAATGATAACAAGGTTGTGTTGTAACTTGTTGTTTGATGAATCTATCTATAAAAGTGATAGTGTGAATTTATTTTTACGTCTCTGTGTGATTCTTCAATGTGAAGTTTCTGATATCTCAGAAAATAAAAAAATAAGTGAAATAGGTCTTCTATCCTATGAAAATAACCATTATGAAATTTACCAAAAAGTGTTGTGTTCTTTTTCTCTGAATCTGTCTACTTAATGGGAATTGTGTACCTTCGAATTTCTTTGTAATTTAGTTGCTAAAAATAGGCTATCAGAATATTGGTGTTTGTTCAGGTACGAATTATCTCACGCAAACACACTACAGGTGTCACCGACCAGAAGGCATGGTGAAAGGGGGTCGCAGGATGAAAGAGGTTGAGAAACCCTGGCTTAAACAATAATGCCGGTGGACCTGAATTCACGCTTGAGTGTCAAAGCAAATCAAGATTAACATCTAGGAGGTTAACGAAGAGACCAAACGGACGTATATTATAAGCTTACTTCAAGACGAATTTTTACATGCAGACTCGGCACATCCAACTGCTTAGCGACTCATTGATTAAGAGTAAGGCATTACGTCTGAAATGAAGGAACAGTGACTTGAGAAAAGATTGAAAGAATTAGGAAGAGCGTTTCTCTCCAGAGGCTATAAGAGGAAAAAGGTCTAACAACTTAAAAATTAACTTTCGAAGCGAGAAGGCCAACGGAAGAACAGAATGTGAAAACAGAGCTATTTTTACACAAAATTTCTACCCCAACTATAAGAACGAACTAATCCAGGGCCCCTGGAAAGGAATCAAGAAGGAATCTAACAGAGAAAACTGGTGGGTAAAGATGCTACAAGAGTCCCCTGCTGATCGCACATGACAAACAAAAAAAAGAAACACCTAACGTAAATAGCTTTCACTCAGAACGATTCACTAAAATACAAGATTTCAACCAAAAGAATTGTAACACACGAAAAATAAATTCAAAAGCACGCCAGAATACCTGAGCAAAAGTAAATCAACAAATTTGAAAAACGGCTGTTTTGAAGACCAAAATCTGAGCAAAATCACGAGATTAAAAAGCCGCGGTAGAAAACAGGAAAAAACAACAAAAAAACAGATGAACCAATTGAAGAATGGTGTTTTAGAATGAATTTTGAATTTATTTTAAGGCCTTTAGGAAACTATGGCTCAGACTGAATTGCTACGAGTTGGAAGACCTTGAGAACAATATTATGAAATCATATTTGGGCGTTTCATGGGTGTATTTGTGGGGTTAAAGATGAATATAATGCTTACATCACGACGGTATAGGCCGTGTGGAATTGGTGTCCACCATTTTGAAAAAATAAATAATATGCGAGAACGAAAGTGGAAAATTTGACACCCAATTTTTTTTCTCATTCTGCACAGCAGATACCTGGAAAATGTGAAAAAATAAACAAACTTAACAAAAATTAACAAACAAAAATAAGCAAATCGAGGTGAATGACAAAAATACCATCGAACCAATAAGTAAATAATAATTATTAGTTTCAGGACTAAAATATTTGTAATAGAAACCTACAGATGGCTCGCACTAACTTCTCTTAAATAACGCTTGAATACTCAAACATATATTTCGCAATATGTATAAGATTGTCCCACACTTTCTTAGTGTGATTTTCCGGAAATAAAATTTACTGTTGGTTGGATGTTAAATTGCATCTTCTTCCCAGCTTGACTCAAAATATATGATATTGTTCAGATGAATTTATACTAGTGTCTATATATATATTTTTGGCTAGTTACAAAAGAAAATTAAATCATAACTGAATCTGCGGCTACATTATCTTTAGAAAAGATAGACAGGAATCTAATGGTGGAGTTGCTATCTTGGTTAAAACCAACATTAAAGCATGTGAACAAACTTTACCAGACTCCTTAAAATATCCTTCTATAACTCCACTACTCATATCCATTCAACAACAAAATGAACCACTATATATAGCTACTTTATATTCACATCCAAAATTAGATATATCCGACAGTCTACCTCTATTCACCTATCTTTCCCAATTTCGAAATCTCGTTCTGACAGCTGATATTAACAGTCAACACCACATGATGGGAGATCCAAAAACCAATGATAATGGAAAGAAAATATTTCAATATCTGATGTTGTAACCTTAGCTGAATATAAATGTGGGCCGGACAAGATTTGTTTTAGGCTCTGAAATTTCACCTGATAAAATTTTATTGTCACCATCAACATATAACAAACTGGTTAAAAAACATATGGACCATCAGATCATGGTGAGATTTACTGAGCAATAAACAAGAACGTCATCTCTTGAACCTATCCAAATTACAATAAAACAAATTGGCAAGGACATTAGTAACTTTTTAAAGACACATTTAGCAAAAATCAAATTACCTATCATCACTATACAGGACTTAGAAAACGCTAACAATCTTCTCACCAATATACTACAAGAGGCCATAGAAAAGCACATTCCATATGAAAAAAATAATTCCAAACGCAGAAACACTACCTCCAGAAATAGTTGAGACTATCAGATTCAAAAGGAAACTAACAAGGTTTTTGCATAAACAACCGTCTGAAGCAGTAAACAATCAAATAAGTAACTTGCGGAGGGAGATCAAGTACAAAATTAAACAATTTAGGGAACAAAAAACACTGAACTTCATATTCAAAATAACTGAAAACTATCATAGAAATCCCAAGAGCTTTTGGAAATCTGTTGCAGCCACCAGAGGAAATAAAATAAAACACTCCATCCCACACAACATAGATAATATTCCGATCTACACTAATGAAGATCTAATTAATATTTTCCGCAGCAAATTCAAAGACAAAATAGGGAAGGAACATCCAGATTTGCAGGAAGAACTACAAAAGGAGGTCTCTGAGACAGCAGCCAGGATAAGAATAATTACTAACCACTTTCAAGACTTAACACATCTTACAGACAATTTCCTTCCATATTCACCTTTCCAACAGTTAATTTGCATTATTATTATATATCTCGATATGCCTTTGATAGTACAGCTCTCTTACAATTTATAGAACGAATTCAACACAATTTTCTTCACAAGCAATTCGTCATCATAAAATGACCATATAGCAACAATTATTTTAAAAGTACCAACCAGCTGAGGTTCTGAATGTTAAAACCTATTTAGAATTTATATGAATACCAATTAAGTTACCTTAACATTGTTTAAGCAGCAAAATCTAAGATATACCAACAAAAATAACAGGATGTGATACACTTAAATTTCGTTTGTCCAAACTTGATGGCACCGAACCCATTCCGGATAAACGAAATTCCACTTTAACCAGATTTACGATTTTGCATGTTATAAGTAAATGCAAATACAAAAATTGAGTAACAATATTGTTTATGTTTAGCTTTATTATTGAGGTAAAGTGTACAGGCAACACATAGAGGGTAGGTACAGTACATCACTGTACATTTACATTACGCAGAATTATTTAGGCTCGCTCAATTGTACGAGTTCTTTTTGAAACTCACAATTTTTAGAGTACCTCGATTTTTTTTATGAATCAACGTTCAAGGCATTTTATAACAATATTAATGACTAGAAAATGGAGCGGCATAATAGAATATGCAAGAATGCCTGATAAATATATCACACATTTGAAATTCACCATGTTTAATTTATCAATATCATGGGATGTGTTTATTTAATACGTGCATATAAAATTAATTTACGAGATCAAATTAAAAAAAAAAAAATTTTACCAATCCAAATGTTTCTAAGAAAAGAACAATATATACAGAAAACTAGGCTTATTTATAATCAAAACTATGCTAATTATTTACATGTGCTTAAGATCTTCTAGCAGCAACAGGTATTGCACACTCTTGCAGAAATAAACACTGAACATCTCGACTTTGAAAGGGAAAATCTCCTGTATGATATGAAAGCTGCTTTACCTTAACTTAGGACAATTGCAAAAATTGATTTACTAATCCAAGTTTAAACCCAAACAGTGTCTGAAAAAGTTAGTTTAGTAGCAGATCAATCATTACTGAGAATCAAAATACACTTAAAGTTCACAATATGTTTCAGTTTTGCCACGTGTTTAGTGCATAGATAATATATGAACTGTTCGTAAAATTAATATGAACTACACCACATCTTGAGTGCATAATATGTGAACTTCTGGTGTGCTGGTACGCTAGTTATGCACAAAAAGTTCATTTAATAGTCAAAAGTGTACTAAAACTTATCTGAAAACAAACTAAAGATAATATGAACTACGGTAAATGTGAACTTAATGTGTATAAAATATGCACTATGTGTACGAAGCCAATAAAAAGACACTTTGAGTACACACACACAAAAAAATGCACATTTTGTTCCAGTACGTTCATAAAAGGTTCACATGCGTTCGTATCAAGTTCATTTTTTGGTGAAATTTTCATGTGCTTTTTGTGCCAAGAGACTTTCAGTGATATTGCGGGGCCTTAGCCGAATACTCGTTTCAAAATTATAAAAGTTACCTTGATTGTCAAATATAAATAATGAAGAATAAACTTAAGTAACTTAGTATTTTATTAACACAAATCACAGCAGATCATTAAGTTTGAATATGAATCATTGCAATAGAATATAATAATAATAATTCAATACTTAATTTAGAAGAAAAAACATGTTTCTGAATTCCAAATTATTGACTTCACAATCTATTTCAGCACCCTTCAGAATCCCCAAATATTGGGTTCTTATCTGAAGTGTGTTTTGGGTTGTGCTATCTGAAACTTTGGAGTTCAAAATTTCCGAAATCCAAATTACTCATTCGGAATTGAAATCAGGACCCTTCAGAAAACCTTACATAGGGGCTCAAAATACCTTCGGAAACTTTAAAGCTGATGTTTCAGGAAATTCTGACAATTTTCGAAATATATAAGGTTTAGAGTTACCGCCTTAAATTTCCAAATTCATGCTGTTATATCTCTTTTGAACTCTCAGATATTATTTGTAGAAAATCAGATGAAATTTTAATCGGTATTGACTATCTTGTGAACAAAATTTAGACTCAATTAATTTGTAGTGTGTGTTTTTCTATGACATATTTTAACACAATATATATCGTTGTTCAACGTATTAATTACTTAATTTAAAATACTCCCAATGTAACGACTCTTGCACTGGTGGTCCGGTTGGTAATGACGCGAACTTCGGAGGAAGAACGAGTGCGTGGACGACCATGGGCTTTCTTCATCTTTACCAACCGCGGACAGATGGCGTTGGGGCAGGCTCAAGATTTTTCGGTTTGTAACGCCAGTGGCTTTTATTATTACTTTTTCGCTATATTTTTGAACTGTACTGTTTTTGTTATTTCTCTTTTCTAAAATAACATTATTAATTTTCTGATGGATTTAAACGTTCGTTTCTAAACTCCGAGTTTAAGGAATATAGATAGATATAAAGAGGCTATCAACTCTTTCCCACCTTGATCGCCTTAACAAAGAAGTGTGGAGGAATTCGTTGCATTGCGATCGGTAATGTGTGGCGTCGTCTGACAGCAAAAATTATATGTTTTCTAATTCGTGATTCCATTAATACTTTCCTATCCCCTCACCAATTAGGAGTATGTGTTCCTTACGGTGCTGTCCATGCCACTCGTATTTACTTTTCATCTCATCATCCTCGTCCAAAAGCCGTCGTAAAGCTTGATTTTCGCAATGCCTTCAACGAATTAAATCGCGATGCCATGTTAAAGGTGATTCAAAAAGATTTCCCGTTGATTTATCATTATGTTTTTCAGTGTTATTCTCAAGCTAGTGATCTCTTTCTGGGTGATGACATCATTTTATCTCAACGTGGAGTCCAACAGGGTGATCCCCTCGGCCCTGCTCTTTTTGCAATTACACTACAATCTATTGTCAATTCTATAACAACCGAATTAAACTTATGGTATTTAGATGATGGCACTATCGCGGACGATCCAGACCTAGTTCTTTCTACCTTACTTAACATTCGGGATGCATCTTCAGAAATTGGCTTACATCTGAATTTTTCAAGGTGCGAAGTTAGTTTTCTAAATGTTCAGCAAGGCCAGAACGATGCTCTTTATTCAAGATTCATGGACTTGGCTCCTGGAATACGATTTATGACTTCTGATTCAGCATATCTACTTGGCTCCGCCACCTCTACCGAGGCCCTACGCAGTCTACTGATTGAGATGTCTAAACTTGAATTTTTCTTTTCCCGCTTATCTTTGATTTCAGTACATTCAACATTCTATCTACTTCGTGCTTCCTTTTCCATCCCCCGATTAATGTACTTTTTACGTTGTTCTCCTTCTTGGCGGGAAGAGTCCTTGTTACAGAGTTACGATTGTGTTTTACAGGCAGGCCTCGAATCGATCCTTAATTGTTTTTTGAGTGGCAACGCTTGGTTAAAGGCTACTCTGCCCGTTCGGTCAGGTGGACTTGGCATTCGTCGGGCCATGGATTTGGCGATTCCGTCCTTTTTAGCGTCTTTCTATTGCTCTCGTCGTCTCGTTGAGTCTGTCCTTCCACTGGGCTTTTGCCTCGACCCGGACGCCTCTATTAAAGATTGTTCAGCAAAATGGTCTACATTAAGTGGAATGAATTCTCCTCTTTTGGATGTCAATAGCTCTCAGTCTCCTTGGGACGATCCTATCATCAAACGTACACAATCGCAGTTACTACAATCCGCTACTTGTCTTGAAGATCAAGCCAGGCTACTACCAGCGTATTCACCTGAGTCAGGTGCTTGGCTCCAAGCTTTGCCTTCTCCTCCTCTTGGCCTACATCTTTCGAATGAAAGTTTCCGTGTTGCTGTTGCCTTACGTTTAGGAGCAGACGTCTGTGTACCCACCGCTGTCCAGCCTGTGGAGCATTCGTGGATCAACGGTCTCTCCTGTGTCAGGAGTGATGGTAGACACATGCGTCATTCTAGTGTCAATGATGTCATCCTCAGAGCTCTGGTTTCTGCTAATGTACCATCGGTACGAGAACCATCTGGCTGTAGCCGCTCCAACGGTAAGAGACCTGATGGGATGACACTAGTTCCATGGAAAAGAGGAAGACCTCTATTATGGTATTTCACCTGCGCTGATACTTTCGCCATTTCATTCTGCTTTGAAAGCGGGTGGTGCTGCTATTCGTAGAGAGGCCGATAAAAATCGAAAATACTCTAATCTACTTGCACAGTATATTTTTGTTGCGATCTCAATTGAGTCAAGTGGTACCTGGGGCACGGCAGGCATTAATTTTATTAAAGAAGTTGGTCGGCGAATACAGTTCGTTTCGGGTGATGCTCGCGCGACCACCTTCCTAATCCAGCGCCTCAGTATCGCAATTCAGCGAGGAAATGTATCTTCTATCCTTGTTACGTTGCCTCCTGGGAAGGCATTAGATGAGATTTTCCTCATTTAAAGATGTTTTTTTAAGATTTTATTCAAACTTTGTTTAAATTTGATGATTGTAACTTACATTCTATGTATTTTATTACTTTTTTTTAAAGAATTCAATTTCGATTGTTATAAAACAAACGTATTTAGATTTAATGCGTTAATGCAGATTTTCTTAAATACGTAAAATTGAAATGTAAGATTATATAAATATGAAGTATTATCTGCTTTGATGAAGGAGGTTTTGTTGTCCAACAGTTTAAGTTTCGTATCTAAAGTCACTCTTCTGTCTTCTCTCTTTAAGTACTGTTATGTGTTAAAGGTTGGAGATCGGGATTTTCCTATTTGGAAGCATAGTCCGACTTCAGTCTTCTGGTAATATTAATCTCCGTTATAATGCAAAATGCACTTAATAATCAGATATATGCGAGAGAAGAGAAATTAGAAACTAGGCAGAAGCAAGTTAGGACATCTTTGAAGTAAAATTATAAATTGAAGCATTCACTGAAGATAATATTGATGGGAAAATATTAAGAGGGAGAAGAAGGATGGAAACTACACAGGCAAACGAAAATCGCCAGTGTAGACAAAAATATGTTAAAAGGTAGATAGAGATGATTGGAGAAAATAATCTTACACTACATCCATCTAAACACAGACTTAAATCTCAAGTCACCCCCAAATTCTCAAGAATACCCCCAACTTTAAAATGTGTACAATCAAAAATCAGTAGAAATCGTACGAAACTCCATTTACACCTTCTCAATTTTAACTTTACACCCCCTCAACTGAAAATCCTGGTGGAAACCCTGGTCCGTCGTGGTTGTGAAACAAGAGAGTAAGAGACCTTGGGAAGAGCAAGACGTCACTGAAAGGACATGAGAAGGGAGCTTTTAAAATAGTGGGCTGTGACTAAAATATCTTCATCTTGCTCAAGACAAATCCAATGGCGAACATTTCTTACTGGCATTGTGAATTTGCGCGTTTCGTAAGCCATAGAGTTATTTCTCTCGAAGTATTTCAAACCTAATTCAAAGTTCAACTATAAATCAAAGGACCTTCATTTAAATGTATGTACTTAATTGAAGCAAATGTGTGTCATTTCTAATTAGCAGTGTTTGTGCTAAAAGTTTTTTAAATAATTACGAACTGTTTATACAATATAAGCCATATTTATATGCGGCAGAAAATCTATTTCAATTCATTCCCTAGCACTAGAGAGAGAGAAAAAAACGAAGCTAAAAAAAAAACAAATAGAAAAGTGCCGAAAAGTTAAAAAAAAAGAAGAAAGAAGAAGAATGAAAAAGAAAGTGGCGTATCTAATTTGCATACAGGGGTTGCACTTATTCTAGCTCCGACCACAAATTAGCACCCACAGCAACGTATTAATCGGATGAAACGGTCCGAGCGGTCCAGCTGTGCAGTGTTATGTTGATGGGTGTTGGTTGCTTTTATTTTTCGCGCCATAGGAATGTCTGTGGTGCATTGAGAAGGAAAGGGAGGTGGGAGAGGGGGGGGGGGGCGGGGGGGCATACAGATGAGTTACTGTGGAACGAGACCAAATGAGAAGAGTAGTATGGGAACTGTTCAATGTGAACACATCACCCTCCCCCCCTCCATGCTCCTCTATTGCATTGTTCCAGTCTGCTTCCGGGTCTCTTTTGTGGCGAAATTTTCTGTAGAAGAGCTCTTTTGTAATGACTAGGGTTGTTCTATTTTTTTTAGACTGGACTGTATTGCATGATAATGTATGTTCACTTGTTGTACTGATCCTTTTTTAATGGTTTTTCGAAAAACAAAAATATAAAAAATACTTTCGGCAGTGAACTATTCTGGAACTGCAAACAAAGAAAAAAAAAAGGTTTGTTCTGTTCCGGGGTTACAGTCCTTATACAAGCTACGAACTCACTATCGCAACTTTTGGTCCCGGCTGCGTTTCTTGTCATCATCAGAAGTGTAGGGACAAAAGCAGAAGGTCCTTTAAAGAATGTTAAGCCCACTCCATTCATCCCGATCGTGTGTATTTGTACTTCTTTTCTTTCTTATACAGTGTAACCGGAAATAATGGATACCGAAATGCAGATTATATACTGATGTGTGGATTTTGGATGGAATTTTAATGCCTGATGTTACAGAGTCAAACGGCGAAGTAGTACAAACTAACATCTGATCAGAAACAAAACAAGCAGCACACAAACTATGCCGTACACATGCTCTAAGTGTGCTCGGTCCAACACCAAACATTTTTCATAGCGACGCTGCAAGCTGTCAAACAAAGCCGCGATTCTATCCTGTGAAGTTGAATGCAACACACGAACGATATTCAATTTGGATCACGATAGGCATGCCCCACAAATAAACACCAGGCGGGATGAGATCAGGGGAGTGAGTTGGACACGGACAGTCTGTTTGTATCAAGATTGTGGGGTCTTGAAAGTGATGTTGCAAAAACTAGCGGTGTGTGCAGTAGTTCCGTCTTGCTGGAACCATTGTGTGTTAAAACACAGGGTCCTAATGGCTGACCGCTTTCCTCGCGAGCGTTTCTTTTTTTTTTTCGTTGACACAACACTGATCTCATTTGACGAAGTTTTGCAACTATAGCAACACTACTGTACGTTTTGTTGGAGGAGGAGGTATCTGGAACTCAAACAAGTTTCACACTCCGTCCTTCACTTCGGCCACTTCCGTGAGAGTGAAAATAATGCTGCACAACAAAATATATTTTCAAAAACACTCAAGGCCATTACGGATCGCCTTCACTACACCTATTCTCTGTAAGAATTAAAGTCACATTGACACTGCACTGTTCTATTTTCTTAACACCAACGACAGCGTACAGTGTTGCCAAATTTCGGTATATTTTTCCCCCGACCATACTGTACTATCAACGAAGTTACATCCGTCTTCTTCTCCTCTCTTGCTTTTCCTCAAGTATGCTTTCATTGTATCCATCAATACGTCATCTATGAATTAACATTGTCCTAACCAGTCTCTTTTTTCTCTCTTCACTGGTTCAATTATACATTTATCGTAGCTTTTTTCTTCAGCAGTTCCTCATCGTTTATCTTTTGTGTCCATCTTCTAATGTTACATTTCTATACTGTAAAATAATAATAATAATAATAATAATAATAATAATAATAATAATAATAATAATAATAATAATAATAACAATAATAGTAATAAACTGAATTTACATTTTTCTGTACATCTTGTTGCAAATTTCCTTACGTTCTTCCTTTCCTCAAGAAGCGTATGTGATGTATAAACAACGTGCGTTGATAACCTTTTCCTGAAGGCAAACTTGGGACGCTTCGGACGCACTAACTTCTTCACGATTGCTTCAGTGTATCCGCTACTAAATTGCTCTAATTGATGGTAAAAGCTACTTCTGCCTTCACTTCAGTGGACATTAATCAGTGAGAACATTTTCTCTACATTGGTATTATGTTTAATCAGCCAGAAATACAATTTTTGTAATCATTGTCTGCAAAAATTCTCATATTAAATTCAATTGATAACAGCCTCTATTAAAAAGGCAGATTGAACGAGTACCTCTTCCGCATAATACAGAGTAATAAGGTTTACGTGTGAGAAAAGGGTGCACATGTCTACGTGAAGCCGGAAGCATATAGAAAAAAAAAAAAATGAAAATTCGATAGCTTACTAACTCGTAGAAGCTTTGCTAGTGACATGGTCTGAAGAGGCTGCAATGTTTACCAAGAACACCACACTGGAATACTTCACTCCACAGTCGGTGTGGCGCTGTGCGCTTCCTGCAAGTTGTGACTTGTGATCTTAGGGCTGTTTTTCATGAAAGCTTGCATTGCTTGCTTTGCGTGCGATTTGAGTGAATAGCCAATAGAAATACGGGTTTTATTGCGTGTTTTATTGTAAGTTTTAAGTGTGACACTTGTTTCAATTGGCTATTCACCCAAATCGCACGCAAAGTAAGCAACGCAACCTTCCAATGAAAGGAACCCTTACAGCTTCTATTAATGCATCAGAGAGCGATTCCACGCGTCATACACTGACATTTAGAATACACTTTTCGACGTTAATTGACACACATGAATGTTTTAACTTTGTTTTCCATAAAAAATCCAGAATATATTAATATAATAAGCGTATAGGAGGAAAAACACGTCACGTACTGACATCTGTGAATTATTAGATTAATTTACCTTGTAAGTATTGCTTTATTTTTGTACATTCTGATAGAAATAAACCAACGGACTCAATTACAGATCTTAGATAAAATATCACTATAAAATATAATGGGTGACCAAAATTTTTATGTTCCAAAAGTTACACATTTAAAATCAATATTAGAGTGATTCCACGAATAAGTGAAGCCTTGTAGTAAAAAGTCAAACATTGAGTGAACATTTTGTAGATTAGTGTAATCAGCTCTTGGAAGGTACCAAGAGCCGCAAGTACGGGAGAGCAAGGAGTGCACGTGCCTCTCAGAGATTCTGCCAGGATTTTCAATTTGGGGTGTAAAGCAAAAAATGGAGGGTGTAAGTGCAGTTTTACACACTTTCTATCGTTTTCGACCGTAAAAAATTGTTAAGTTGAGGGTGCGCTCGAGAATTTAGGGGGTGACATCCCACACATGGGAGTCAGGAAGAATCACGCCCCCAAACACCGGACTGGATGCCGCAAATGAAGATAAAGAAGGGGCGTTGTACATTTTTAGCTTCTTCGAAGGGGCGCCAAAATCGGATATTGTTTCCCTTGCAAAAATACAAGCTCTCTGGGTATACGATATGTGTTTACTAAAAATACTTTTAACAAGTCTTAATACAAATTCATAGTAAGCTTCTGGTGTTGGTTATTTAAAAAGTTAAGAAACTACGATGTTTTCTAATTCTAATTATGAGTTATAGAACTAAAAATATTGGAATGCAAAATTAAAAATATATACATATTAAGCTTGTTTCTTTTATACATTGACATAAATGAATGCCCTATTTCTGTCTAGTCTTATTTACGGCCTGGCAAGTATTATAATTTAAACTCGATTGCATGATCATGTCAGTATGTCAGACTCTTTATCTTCCTATATGCTGTTACAACCTACAACTTCATCATGTTTTAACGAAAATAAAACGTCAAACATTCCCCTATGAAGTAGTACATTAAAGCGTTTTGTTGGGCCCCATGCTTTTAGAGTGTTCGGGAAATGTATATCAAAGTGTAAGTGCTGACTGTGAAATTGTCAGTGCGTGACGGCAACTTTAATATTATATAATAAATAGTATGTTTAATATATACGTGTTATTTAATCGAGAACGTGATCCTCAGTACTTCTGCTAGCATATCACATGTCCAATTTGCTTTTTTTGAACCTCTCGGAGATATACTACAATTACAGTCGAATAGTATATTCTGACTGTCAGTTCGTGACGCGTGGTATTGTTCGTTAATATTTTACACAAAATTTATTGTAATTAGGACAAACGTTTGCAATACCTTTTGTTCAGCATTTGACGCTAATACACCACATGAAAGCACTTTACTTTTCACCAAATATTGTGCAGTGTATAGTACTTTTTGTATGTGGAACGTCACGCACTGACATAATGACATAATTATGTAGTCGATTTTTATAATGCTTGCCAGGTCGTGAGGACGATTATTAACAAACAACCCAATAGTTTGTGTCAATATAGAAAGAAACGAAGTTTAATTTACCATTTTTTGGTTTTAAATTCCTACATTTTTACCTGAATAATTAACTGTTAAAATGAAGTAAAGTTGTAGCTATTTTCGAGAATTTTTAAATAACCCCAAAACAGCAGCTAAGTACGCCATTGTACTAATCACTTTTTTCATTTCTTTATGTAAATATGAATCGATTGCGCTAAGAATCGATTGCGCTAATTAAAATAAATCCACGATACGTTTCAATTTTTACCATCGGGTATGATATGACATATTCGTGGAATTACTCTAGAACGTGTAGACTGGAGCAGGCATGCCGCACTGGAAATCTCAACTAGGCCAAATAATTAGGACTGTAAGATAGTGCGGACCGCTAATTAAGAAATACACCTGTATACTTAATGCTGTACTTGTTATTTTCACATAGTGAACCGGGCCAAACAACAACGAGATGTCCCTGTAATCTGGAGACCAAAGTCAACACCTTGGTGACGAAATTTCATTTTCCATTAGTGTATTTGTTAAATAAATTTTATCGAAGTGAACGCAACATTGATGTCAATTGTATCCATTGAGCTGTACATAAGGATACTGGAGCGCTCGATTAATATAGCCGGAGCAAACATTTCCTCGATCTCTATTTTCAGTTTAATCCAAAATGAACAAAAGTTTCAGTTCATAGTTGTTTTTTTTACACTGGTTGTGCTATGCAGATCGTTTTATTTATATCTTAATTATTGATTCATAGACGTACTAGATTGTACATAATTATATTGTACATAGCTTACATTATTTGCAAGAATTAAGATGTAAATAAAAAAAACGGGCCGCACAACGATAACAAAAGTGCAAAACTGAGCTAGAACTGAAACTTTGAGCCCTATTGGGGATTAGACTGAGACTGGACGATCGAAATTAACTGTCTTATACTTCCTTTATTTGACGTCATACAATCATTAAATTTTTAATTACATCGAGCTGTCCAGTATCGTTTTACATAGAAGCCAATGAGTGTATCGTGTTCTTTAATAGATTTTAATAAAATTACAATGTACCAAAATCAAAAGGTTTTATTGTTATTTTTCGAAAGTTAATTGTTATACATGTTGTCCTCTATTTCCAATAAAGAGTATTATCTAGAAACGAAATATAAACTTGTTAATATAATAATCTTAGTTCTGTTTTTAACTTACAAAACACACGCATTATTTCACAAATCTTCCGTTTTTTGAAACATCGCGAAATAATATGATACTGTGAAAATTTCTCAAGAATTGTTTTACTGTCTAGTTTTATTATGTTTTTAATTATATATTAGACTTTGTTATTCATTTTGTTTATCTGGAAGAAATTTATTTTCAAAATGTAATATTCGTTCTTGAAACAGTTTTTTTTATAGTTGTGACAGTTTTGCTTAAGATGGATAACAACGTCACATTTACTATTATTCTCATACTGTGCCAGCCTTGAATGTATTCACTAAAGAAGAAAAAAAATTAGGAGATTCAAGCACAGAATAATAACGACTTTCATTTTTTTGTTCTATTTCTTCTTCATATTATTCTCCTTTCTCCACTTCTTCTTCTATTTCTTCTGCTAGAGTTACACTAGCGCCAACATGGTAGCAGTGAATATGATCGTAAACTACTTTCAAGCTTTTAAAACGTCACCCCTTGTTTCCATTCTTTTCGCATGACTATTTTCTCTTTTCCTTTGCAGTGGTACTTACGACCGTTTGTTTAATTTTTGCCCCCTCACGATTTTTTATTGCTTCTGCATAAAAACTAGTCTCACAACAGCCACCCCCTACCTTTTTTTATGTCAAACAATATCTGTCAATATATTACTACTTGTCTTCAAGCGAGTTAGAGACAGAGTGCTTCAGAAAATTCATAAACATGAATCTGTATACTGTGGACGTCAAGATTTTTCAATATCCGGACTCTCTCATTTATAGGATTCCTCTCATTCGTTTAAAGCGCGTCACAGCATACAAAATATGAGGAAAAACTCTGGCGTTACTTTACAGTCCATGTTCTTCCCTTTATGGCGTCGTGTTTAGCATGATTGTGTTTATTTCTTGTGCTAATAACAGGCAAAATTATAGATAATGTGTTTCTAAAAATTAACATCGTAATATTCTAGACCTACGCCATTCATGATGCTTGGCCTTAATTTATGATTAGAGTAACAAAAATCCCTAGATGCATTATGCATATGCAAAACTACCTGATTTCAAGTTTACCCAGGGTCAGTTCTTCGAAGCATTTTTAATTAGAGTTGCCACAATTCTTTATAGTATCTAGAAGTGCTTTGCCAGCAAAAATATTGACGCATTTAATTTATGACGGGACAATAATGTCAAGTATTGGATGCGTAACAGGAGCTATGAGTTTATTTTGTTCTTTAAATGTAATGCAGAAACAACTACGGTATACTAACAACCAATGACCTCTGTTTAAAACGATACTGGACTGCTCGATACCACTAAATATGCCAGAGAGGGTAGTAGACAATTGATCTCGGTCACTCTAATCAAATATGGGCAAAATTTTAAACTATAGCTAGTACATTTGGCATAAAATTGTTTTAGTGTATAAGAAAAATGTCTGGGCTACGATTGATTTACTGCAACCTTTTTTTTTTTAAGAAATATATTTTGTAAACATAGTGTCCATAGCTTCATGTCAATCTATTCAGGCATAGAACTTGTCTTGTAAAACGTATCAGTAACCAAATTTCTATTGACCTTGAAGTGTTTAAAATTGGTGCTAAATTTTCTCTTTTTAATTTTCAAAGTCCAGGTAGCTTGTATTAAAACACAATTTTAAAGTAAATTTTATGGTGTGAATGAGAACTTTCTGTTGGGTTGGCCCTCTAATCTTTCGCAAATGAAGAGTTAAAGATCAATTAGATCCCGGTAGGACCTGTCCCGAATTTTGCCTCAGAATATGGTTACCGTATGTATAGACATATAATGAGTAACTTTTATTATTTTTTTAATGTAAATAGAATGAACTTGTTTTAGAAAACAGAAAGCAGATGGAGGTGTCCTCTTGAAAAACTTCTTGTCGAAGAGGAAGTTCAGTTTAATTACAGCGATGAACAACTCCATGCTTTGAATTTTATTTATAGCCTTTTGCCGTCTTTGGCTTAGAGGAATAGGGAAGGTAGAGGAAGGAGAAGGTATCGGTAAGTTCATTATTTAAGATACCATCTCGGCATTAGCCTGGTGAAACTGAGGGAAACCTTAGAAAACCTCAATCAAGATGGTCGGACGTGAGGTTCGAACCCTTGTATCTACTCATTGTCGATCCGAAGTCTGCGGGTAATGTCAATGACTTCTTAGAGTTAGCAGTATGTTATAAAATTTTGCCTTTAATGTTCATTTCGACCTTCCTTGAGTTTAGAGAATTTCTGAAAATCCTCACTCTTTCTTTGGGAAGTCCCTTGTGCATCTATTGTGCAATTTTGGATTTTGGGTAGAAGTAACTCGAACTAAAAATAAACTAATAACTTACGGTACTCTTAAGTTCATCGCCGTAGTAACAAACATTCGTCATTTGATTTATCCTGGGCAAGATCAAGCCAATTTGCACTACGAACATCTACCTTTCGAAGATCACTTCTAATATTGTCATCCCAAGGACGTCTAGGTCTCCCCAACGGTTTTTCCTCTCCGGCTTGCCAACCATGATAGAATGGTTTGAATTCTTTAACGATAGCATGACGTATCAGCTTTACTGTTAGTGGTATTGGAAATATGAAACTCTGAAGTTGATTTTCCCACGCTTTTGGAAGCTTGTAGCTCCAAAATGCGGAGGAACTTCCAAGTTGGTCACGAAGACGTTTTTCCTTATTTTTTTAAATGTATTATCTTCCCTCCAAGTTCGTTGGTTGAATTCTGTTGCACCCTCGAGAGAGAGAAAGAGAGAAATACAAGCGTCAATAGGATGAGCAGAGATAAGACCTGACTCACTCTATTGATGGATGATGTGTATACCGGAATTTTTTTTGAGGATGATAAAAATATAAAAAAAGAGAGAGAAGACAGAAGATTGGTGAATGTGGTGAGCCAGAGGGATGGAGAACATAAGTGACGCATCCACGAAGAAAGAAGACGAAAAGACAGGGAAAAATTGGATCGAGATAAATGGGGAGAAAATAAACTGCGAAAAAGAATTTTTTACCTTATTTTCTTGTTATCTTCGGATTCCGTTAGTTAATTTTTCATATATTGCGTTGCCTATTTTTCCTCCCTCTGGGAAGTGTATTCTTTTCTTTTGAGAGAGAGAGAGAGAGAGAGAGAGAGAGGGAGAGAGAGAGACGGTAAAAGAGACTTCCAATCTTTCTTGTCTCCAACCCAGACGACAAGACTGAAACAGCTGATGATTCAATTTTCGTTTTTTCTTCTTCTTTCCTTTTTTTTCTTTGATCCTGAAATCCAGGAGCCCACCTGTCAGTTATCTCCCTTATTTCATCATTCACACACGCACACCATAGACACATATTCACGTTATAACAACAACCTTCTTTCGCTCTCGAATCGTTCACATACTCAAGTTCTAGACACAAGACACACATACGCCCTCTCCCTTCCACATACATATAAAAATATTACTACTTGCTTTACAAACTCATCTATAACTTTTGCTTTCTGAAAAAAAAAAGGAAAACAAAGAATGATAAGAGCGAGACAACGAGAAAATGCTTTAATTCACTTCCTAACATTCTTAGTGGGAGGTTTGTTACAATGTACTTTAATTGGTGTTTCGCTCTTTACAGTACTTGCTATCCTATACGTTATGCTATAGGAATCACAATGTCTTGTGGAGGGTGTTTCAAAAAATCATGGTCCCGAAATTGAAGATTGGAAGTCCTGAGACCGAAATTTAAAAATAAATGAGTGAATCAATCAATTTATCTGTCTATTGATAGAATACCTAACAGACACGATAAAGTGAACGTGAGTGATTTTACATGGCTTTATACGTTTTTGTTTTTAATTGAAGTTACTAACGTTTGTGTGAATCCTGAACTTGAACTTGAAATTCAGGTTTCATTTAGTGAACTTGACATTAGTATATAATTAGTGAACAACAACTCCAGAAACTTTATTTTTTTGTGTGTGTTTCATTCTTTTTTCTCTACTGTTTAACACCGGTCATGGAACAACACACGATTGCAACTTCTTCTTCTGTGACGAAGACTGTTTTACCTCATCCATCGACTACCTCAGGCACTCTTGGTTCTTCGCCTTCGTACACCGCTGTTTTACTTCAACCAGCAACTACTACTCCCCTCCACCCCTCCACTTGTAGCTCTATACAAACCGGAAGTAAGAATCTAGCATTGATCGGAGACGCTATTGACGGAATTACCTTGAATGATTTCCTACTTGGAATAGCGAAGGTTGTAGCAAGGACTAGAGAGTATATATAGGACCGCCAGCTGAAGGGAGTTGAACGTATTAACTATAGATGGGAGTACTATCGAACTATAGTCGTGTCATCTTCAGGTAGGCAGGTGAACTACAACCAAGGACTAAGCTAATCCTTGGTTACAACGTAGCTAGCCGGTAACAAAAAACTTCGACGAACTTCGTTCCTATTCGGAAAACACGCGTCCGCTCCCACAGAAAGGTTCACACCACAACAGAGTAGTGTCAGAAGTAGGAGCATGGCAGGACTAGGATCGCTGCTCCTTGGAGTTGTGGTTCCTTGAAGTTGTTGGAGTGACATTTAGATTATTTGCATTTACTGTATATTCTACAGTGCAATCCACTAACAAACATAACTATTGTCAACACATTAATAAGACTTTGTATTGCTTCCTGAAGTCGAAATATTGACAGAGATGAAAGAACAATTTCCTTTTTACTTTTCCCAAAGACAAAGATAGCACAGATCTAAATCCATTATGAACGGTCGTTGACCCGGTAGATAGTTCTCCCTGCCGACTACCAGATGTCACTAGTACGCAATTATCGCTCTTGGTTCAAACTATTGTCGCTTATGGGACCTGGCAATCCTATACTCCCTAATCCTTGGTTGTAGGCGCTAATCAGATTACTCATGCTTCGAGAATCTCAGGCCGTAGAATCTGCGTTTATTTAAGAACAGAACCAGTACTCCAAACTCTGTTAAGGGAAGAACAGTCAACGATAGTTTTATCCAGCGACCAAACTGATTTTGTCAAATGTTATTCCAGACATCCCGGCACATATTTTAGAGACAGCATAGAAGCCTTGTGGCAAAATCATTAGTCCAATACGCCCCTTACATATTGGGACTCACCACCCACAGTTGTCACATATACAGTCTTTCCGTCGTATCGTTTACATGTTATTACCAAAAAATGATAATGCCAATGTGCCAACGTCATTTAACATTACATTTAACAATACCAATTGCACGATTTATTTGTCTCGTGATGATCTCAAATGTTATCATTGTTCAGGAATAGGTCATGTGAGTCGTCTTTGTCCCCACAAACAGTCACTCCCCCTACTGATGCTAATTTTCCTACTTTACCACCATCCACTCAACCACTAAATGCCACCGCTGTTATTCCTCTACAACTTAATATGACCCCTCTTCCATCATCTGTAATTCGTCGTCCGTCTGTTCCAACTAGTGACAATGAAGCTTCATCTACAGGCACCACAAAAATAATGGGACACTTGATCAAGAACAGTAAATTGCTGTTCACAACGAAACTCATCCCCACCAGTTCCTGACTGTCAAGCCGGACTATTTAAACTACCTCACACTGATGCTGTCCCCCTACAATCCCCCCAGAGTGAAGTACCTGTAACAGCTCTTTAAAAACAATCTGAACAATCTGAAATTTCAGTGAATCCTGCTAGTGATTATTATGATGCTGAAATGGTGGATTCGACTTCTGTGGCTTCTGTTATAGTCTAGACCTGAATGCCCCCGATGTTGTTCCTGGGAAACAATAACAACTTATCAAGGAGAGGCTTACTTGGTTGCCTCCTTTCGTACTAGTGGTAAAAAACGCAAACAGAACTATGATGATGCTGATAATCTTAAACGTACCCCACGTGACTCTAGTGATACACTTTCTATCTGTTCAGGAACTTCTTCAGTACAAGATCTGGATGAACTTCTCCTAGAACCTAATCTTTCTGAATCTCAACGTGAAGTGTCCACTTGGACTCATGCTACCCTAAATGACTTTTTGATTAAAAGCAAAAGTTTCAAAAAAATCTTTCCAATTGTGAAATTATATACTGATGATGTACATGGTCTTCGTTCTTTGCTTTGTGAGCATATGATTATTGTGGATCTTAATCTTCGACTTGAATACAGCGAATCGTAAAAGCAATTGACGATGAAAATATTGAATATGATTCCGAGTTTTTCCTTTTGGTGGCTATATTTCGTGTTTTTTTGTCTATATGGTGCATCTGGTCAGTTTGAATGTGCGCGGACTTACATCTCTCCACAAGCAACTCCTGGCTGAGAAATTCCTCCAACAACACGCATCCTCAATTGCTTGTTTTCAAGAAACTAACTTGTTATCGGTCACACAATGCCATAGATTTCAAGATTGTAGTGTTTGGATAAATCCCGCGCAACACCGTGCAAATGAAACTGTCATTGTGTTTCATGATTCTCTTCTCAGTAGCTGGGACATTTTTCACCATGATATTGTTGTCCCAGGTCATGTACAAGTTCTTGAACTAACAACCAACTCTCTTAAACTTCTACTCATAAATGTGTATTTTCTACAGGAAGAAGCGTCCGGTATTCAACTAGTAAACACGCTTACGGACTATCTTACCAATATATACCAGTGGATTTTATTATACTGTGCGGTGACTTTAATGTCTCTTTGGTGTCTATAGATCGTATGAATAGCCGGGAACTAAAAAGGTTCAACTTGCTCAATCTTTATCCGAATTTCTAAACAAATTTAATTTGGAAGACGCATTCCGTAATTTTCACCCTACTGAACTTCAATATACGTATAGAGGATCGCAATCTCACTTGCCTCAAAACAGATTAGACCGAATCTACACCACACCATTTTTTTTTTCAGTTTCATTCAAACAGTGTCTCATCATCCAACTTTTTCTGATCACGACAGTGCCGAATGTGTATTTCAGTTTCTTTATACCTCAAGCAAAAAAACGTACTGGACTCTTGCAAATACATTAATTTCCAACAGTGCTTATTGTTCCGCAATTGAACATCTCCTGGAATATTATGCCATCTTATCTCTCCATACTGATGACATGATACAGTTGTGGGAAGACCTGAAAGCGGAAGTGAAGGTCCTCTCCCTAAGATTCCTTAGTGCGATACATTTTGAGTCCCGTTCTACATACCAAGCTCTGCTCCGCCAGCGTGAATATCTGTTTTCTCAGCACTTAACACTCCGGAGAATATTGTTTTATACCGCAAATGCTGTTCATCATTACAACAGTTTTAATCAAGAGACGTCTATGATATCATGCATAAAGACAAATATATTGTGGCTAATGTTTATAATACCTATTCGTCTGATTTTGTCCGCGAAATGAAACAGAAAAAAAGAAATAATAATATTGTACAACTTCGAGTGGATGGTGACTTAGTCACGGATAGTACACGCATTCGACAAGTAATCCGAACTTATTATCAAGGCCTTTATACCGAGAGACCTGTTAACATGGACAAACCTGAATTTTGGTCTAATCTCCCCACAATATCTGAGGACGACAAATTACAATGTGATAGTGACTTTACGTTACCTGAACTCACCACGGCAGGGTCTCAACTTCATAAGCGAAAATCTAGTGGGTATGATGGCCTCAGTGTTGAATGTTATCAAAAATTTTGGAAACACCTAGATCCTATTTTCTCAAAATGCTTCAAAGTGCTATCAGCAGAGGTTTGCTTCCCATATCAACTAGAAGAGCAGTGCTTATCCTCGTACCGAAGAAAGGTGATCGGTTGAACTTAGATTGGCGTTCTATTTCTCTTCTCATTACCGATTATAAGATTATCGGAAAAGCTATGGCCAACCGTCTTTCTCAGGTTTTACCTACTAGTATCTCTCCCTGTCAAACATTTTGTACATTTTCTTCGTGATATATCTCTGTTTTTTACTTTATGACACTGTATATCTTATCTTTGTTATCACAATTTATATTTATTTCAACACTTATCTCATTTTTTATCCTTGTCTTTAACATTTTTTGGTAACTTTTCTAATCTTATTTTCTTACCTCTATAGTTTTTAGTAATATTGTTATATCTTGTATTTCAACATCATGTTTAAAAAAATTTATACTCTGCAAAACCTACAATAACTGAAGATGGCTTTCAGTTACGGGTAAGAGATAAATCAATTAATATGGATTTTACACTGAATATACACACATCTTGAAATTACTTTAATACAGGTAACATTAGTCAATATTTTTAATTAGATTATTGGACTAGAAACTATGTAATTTTATGGAAATCTATAATGCAAACTAATTTATGATCGTTAGAAATTTTTATAATTTTTTTGAAAATGTTACCTTGTATATCTTCTTCACTCGTAACTATTTTTCATCTTTATATAATCCAATCTTCATCATTTATTACCAATATTACTGTTGTACTCCTTTTTATATTTTTCTTTCATATTTTCTCTCTTATCTTTATGGTGACTCTTCTACCCTTCATTTTCTTTAACATTCTAGTTTTAAATAATATATGTATATTTTTATACCACCTGTAATAAAGTGTATATGATTGTAACATGTAAAATCTGTAATATTGGCTCTCTGTTGCAGGTGTAAGGAGAATAAATAAATTAATTATTACTATGATATTTCCACTATAATAATTAATAAATTGCATTATTTCATCTTTAAAATAGTCTTACATACATATATACATATTTCAGGAATCATAATGCCTGTATTAAATATTCAGATCAAGAGTTGTAAACAAACGAACAACAGAATTTAACTTCTTCGTTAAGGATATAATATAGAATTAAACTGAATAAAAAAGGATAAAATATAAATATCAAAGAGAAATAAAATAAACTTTATACAAAACAAAAGAGACAAAACATAAGTGACGTAATCATTTATATCATAATTCAAAAACCTATTCGCAAGTAGGTGAAGTATCGTAACATTATGGTGACCATATTTTCTCAATCAAAATTCCGGACTCGGTATTACCGGGATCTAATGGACTTTCCCTTATTAGCGGGTGGCTTGAGTGTTGATCGAAGGAAAAGTTCTTACTCAGACCATAAATTTAACTTAAAAGTTACCTGAACTTTAAAAATTAAGACGAGTATGGCACGAAAGATGTCTTTTTGCATATCCACTAAAAGTTACAATACGAACAGGTATTCGCTTGCTCCCTCAGATGCTGACACTTTGTTTCTCTCCAGTTTTTCTTCGCAGCTTCGAAGGTAGGTAGCTTCAACATTGTGTAGGAATTACAACCACTACAACAAACCAAATATAAAATTTACGTCAGAAGTTCCTACCGGATTAAATAATATCGCCCTTATTTTATGAAATTCGGGACTTTTTATATATTTTTCGGGACACCTGGGCAGAGCCCTAAAATTCGCGACTGTCCCAGAAAATTCGGGACGTATGGTGACTGTACGTAACATAGTATGTAAGCAGCATCTATTATTATATAAATCAGTATTTACACCAAGTAAAGTGTGATTTTGTATTTTTCAACAATGTGCTTAATATTTCCAACAATAATGACGAACTGGTAAAGTTCCATTATTCAAATATGTCGTGTTCCTAAGAGATTGTCGTTTCTTACATTCGACTACGAGGAAGACGGAAAAGATAAGTACATTTATTTATATTTAATAATTTTATTAACATTAAACAATGTTATTTTTAATCTTCCGTTCCCTATATACGAGGGGTTGCTGATAAGTCCTTAGTTTTGCTCCCTTCCCATTTTCCGATTTTAATAATTCTTTTTTTGTTTGTTTGTTTGAAACCTACATGTTTCTAGATGTTACTAGAAAGCAAATTAATGCAGTTTGTTCATGCTATCAGAAAAAATAAAACCTCTTTAGATTGGGTGTCAAACTATGCATTTACAGCGATAATAATTGCTTTAGAGATGTTGCTGAATGTTTGTACCTTCAAAGTGTTTCCTTAAATTTGGGAATAGGTGCTAGTCCGATGGGGCCAGGCAAGTTGAATATAGTGGGTGATTCAAGGTTTCAAACCCTAACGTAGCCAATTTCGGCATTGCAACATTGCTCTTGTGAGGGGATGCGTTGTCGTGAAGATAGACAACTTTTCGAGATAACCTTCCACGGCGTTTTTTCTTCTGCTCTGAGTGAAGCCTGTCTAGTAATGAATCATAGTAAGCCACGATAATGGTGTGAGCTTTTTTTGTAGATAATCAACACAGGTTACTCCATCCTTACACCCCCAAAAACCTGCAAGAACTTTTGCACTTGATTTTCGAACACGAAAATTTTGGTCTTGGTGAACCACTGTGACACCATTATTTTGATTTGTTTTTCGTCTCGGATCATGCAAATAGATGCATGTTTTATCTTCTGTGAGCAAACGTTTCAAAAAATATATTCTCTTCCTGTTAAAAACGGTTCAAAACATCTCTGGAAGCAAGCACTCTTGCACGCTTTTCATCGGCATGCAAACATATCGGCACCTACTTGGCCGACAGTTCTGTCATGTGACGACGATTACGAATAATGACACCAATTGTAACGAACATTTTGTGGTTTCGTTACACTTTCATCCCACCAATTCTGTTCTGGTAATTATTTTTATGTTTTAGTGAATTTGAGTAATATTTCTGAGAAAGTGTTTAATTGGAGCAAAAGGTGTTAAACTTATTGTACGACAGAGCCGCCTCACGGCAAAATGTGTAACTACAGCTTTGATGACGATATGTGAGGCACGGGGTTCTCATAATTACCTGTGAGGCAGCA
>JAGDQP010012621.1:0-49817 GCA_022664845.1 Lepisma saccharinum
TATAATATTATTATTATTATTATTATTATTATATTATAATATTATTATAATATTATTATTGGGTGCTTAGATATCGCGTAAATATAAATTTTAAGCTGATGTTTTACTTTTTTTTCTCCTTTAACGTTAAAAAATAGCAATACGTTGGTTCCTTGTTCCAAGCTGTATTACACTGTGTGTGTTTTGATCAGCACCTGTTATTTCTTTTATCGACCCGAGAGGTTCTATGTATAGAATATGGCTTCGTGACGCTTTGTCAAATTAATAACTTTTATTTCCAAGGAATAACCATTCAATTCATAGATGTTAAACTTGGAAAACGAGATATTTCGGCCCGAAGTTACATCCCAGATTGTTTGGGGAAGTTCATATTTGCGTGATATCAGTACTCATAGCCGGGACTTCCACCACAGTAAGTTCAGTCGGAGCTTGTACTAATTCTTGATTATGTTCACGTATTTTGCTTTTTTGCTGGTAATCCTTTGAATAAAATGTTCGAAGACTCATCTATAGCAAGAACTAAAACGTCACTGCACGACGTTTTGGTAAAATTGAAAATATTTTGGGGGCTGAAAACTTAGAGATAATTGGAAGTGTACGGGAGTGCCTTGGATAAAATTTCCTACTTTTGTTATTAATGAGGAATCCCTACCACGCTTTAATTTGAGTCTGAAACCGTGTGGAAGATATACAGACCAATATGCGATACCACATGCATGCCTCTAAAGTGGTTCCTCCCCACCACTCTCCATCGTGACTCCGTCGCTGCATCTCATAACCTACCACAAGCCTTGGGAAATGCCTGCTTTTCGTGGCACAGTGTTATGCAGTATGTGCTGGTGGAAAAGAGTCAATATTTGAGAAATTGATAGAATTATTCATTTGCAAAATAAACATTTCTGACATGATTATTTCCGGATATATGCCTAATTTGTTATACTGCCGCACTAAAACTAGGCATTTCGAGCCGTATTTTCGTTTTTTTTTTTTTTTTTAATATGACACCACTTTAGAGTTATTGGTTGCGTGCATTTTCTGTAATGACGTATACGTGCAAGCTGGGTTGTATACCTTTGAGGAGTAGTGTGAAAGTATCATTAATTTATCTTTCACTGTTTTTGTTTTCTTTTTATTAATAAATATTGTTCAGAATATTTGTTGACTTGTGTTCACTCTGTCCTTTAAAATGTCTTTACCTAGCCTGTAATTCAATCTAAAATGTTTATACAACTATTTCATGCAGAGCACAAAGAAAATTAGGTGCTTCGAATTTAGCCAAAGAAGCAGGTTGTACAAACATGAAGTGTTAACATACTCGAATAACTTCATAATAGCTTCTAAACTTTGTTTAGTTGTTCTGTGCATCGTTTTCAAAGTTGAGAGTAAAGAAATGCTTGTTCATTTTGTCATTTTGGTAAATATTTTTTCTGTTAAAAATATATCTACAAAGAAGAAATCATGAAAAGTTGACCTCTTGTCACTGCAAAATCACCAAGAGTTTTTGGATGGTACTTTCCATTTGAAGTGAGTATGTGGATATACTATGTGCTTTATACACTCGTGCGTTGCTATAAATTCTTTCTTGTGACATTTACGTTTGTAGGAAAACTTTTGCCTGTGATCGAACATTCTTTTTTTCTCTTTTCCTCACAGCAACAAATCCACGCTCAGCAGATTCCTCATGCGGCGCATGCGCCTACGTTGCCCATGGCACCCCACCCTGGACTTCCGGGGGTTCCGGGTTTGCCTCCTTCGACGGTGAGTGGATTGCTGACGTTTAGTGGGGGTCTCGGCGCACCCCCTGTGCCCGTTTCTACCCCATTGGCCGCATCGGCTGCCCATTCTCTCCTCAAACCTGATCTCCACGCAAGAGAGGACTTGAAGGGCACCAGCGGATCTCTCAGCGACGAACGCCATGTGAGTATTTGTTTAATTCATGCCCTTTTTTTTTTCTCCCTTTATTTTTCTCCTCTCACAAACTAATCCTCTCTCAATGGTTAATCAAATAAAGAACAGTGCATCTTAGGGTGGTTTTGACAGCCGCCTCCGAGACTCCACCCTTTATGTACGGGAATAGAACATTCAGGTACAATTAGACATGGCAGACCCAATTAAACAAACAAGTTTTTGAAAAACATGAATACAGTTAGAGTTTAAATGTTGTTTTTTTATATTCACAAAAGAGGTGTGAACATTCTTGGTTTCAGCATATGTACAGCTCTGGATAAAAGTTTCGTTGCAAAAGACTTTCCTTATGTGAAAAATACATATTTTGAAACATCGTATAAATTATTTGTAAAAATATAAATTTTTGTCGACAAAAAATATTAAGTTGTATAGTTTCCTCGTTTTATCTCTGAGAGTTATATTTTTGTCTCGCAATGGGAACTTAAAACTAATGTTATTTTTTTGTTAATAGATGTCACATACTGGTGTGATTTGCGAATTTGGAAAATATTCTTTAAAGACATGCGACAATTCTTTTGTCCACTTAGGCTTGTGGTTTTGCAAATAGTAATAATAATGTCATCTTTTTTTTCTTTTTTCTTTTCTTTTCTGAATATTGAATGCAACCTGTGAATCTATAACTAGTTCCGAACAATTGCGTCAGTTGAAGATACTAGTCATATATTCTGTCATTGAACTATAGAACTCTGCATGTTCTGTTCAATGAATTTCTCTGTCGTGCTAGTATGCTTGTAAGATTACCAGCAGTCGAAAAAACCGCTGGTACAACATCGCCTTACTGGTCAATTACATTGGCTCTTGTTCTGCAAGGAAAACAGTTTTGCTAAAGACAGTTGTTTCGAAATTAATTAATTAATTAATTACCTAATCAGCCGAAGAGGTTCAAATCCTCAGTAGAACAAATATTGACCATAGTGCAGAATAAATTTATTGTGTTTGTAGACCAGTTTAGTTTAGTTGGTTTATTAGCATGTAGTGTAAGATAGAACATGTCAATTAAGGTAATTTAAATTGTATATTCAAACACCTAAATAAACATTGTTTTATAGCACACTAAGATGATTTGTTCGTCGTAATTGCTTTATTAAATTGGCTGTTAAAAATTCTTGGTCTCCTCATGCAAGTTCAACCATATGCAGTCATACTTTCGCACTCCCCCACTAAAAATTCCTTGATCAGGTACTTTCGTAATAATTCGATCAAAATTCAATCAAAACGTTGTTTATTTTTAATTTAAATATTGAAATATGAGGCAATACTTAAAAAAAAAAAAAACTACATCCAAAGAGCCCAGAAATATACAACTTAGCAACTATTTTTATCTTTCTTTAGTTGCCCCTTTTTCCTCAGATTGACACATCTTCTCCCTTTGTCAAATAAACTGTCATTGTTACTCTATCTAAGGAAGTGTCAGCATGACCTATCAGGTGAATGCATGTGTGTTATTTTAAGAGGTGGAAAATTTAGATGTCCCATGAAGTGGTCTATATTTAAGTTTCAAGCTTTGATTTATTTCAGCCCAGGCGAGGCAAGGACTCTTTCTAAGAGCGATATATATATATAATTAAAAATAATTCACAGCCACATTCAATCCACGACTGGATGAGGCCTCCCCGGAAAGAGGAGTTGGTCTACTGCTCCCACGCTGCCCAGACGTGTTGGGAGAGGATATATATATATATATATATATATATATTATTATATTATATAATAATAGTAAATCACAGCCATATTCAATCCATTAGTGGATGAGACCTCTCCCCGAAGGGAGGAGTTGGTCTACTGCTCCCACGCTGACCAGACGGGTTGGGAGAGGAGAGCCGAAGCTCTCACTGTGATCGCCAATATCTTTTATTCACAGCAGCTCCCCAATTGTCCTCACGATGCTGGGTCAACACCGAAAGTTTTTAGCCCCCACCGGGAATCGAACCCGGGACCGCTCACACTGAAGTCGAGCGCGCTACCGACTAGGCTACGCAGGAGCTCATATATATATATATATATATACAAATCACAGCCATATTCAATCCACTTCTGGATGAAGCCTCTCCCCAGAGGGAGAAGATTGGTCTACTGCCCCCACGCTGTGACCAGACGTGTTGGGAGAGAGCCTAGGCTCTCACTGTGATCGCACTATCTTTCATTCATAGCAGTTCCCCAATTGCATCACGATGTTGGGTGGACACCTTTCCAGACCCACACATCTTGGGGGGGGGAAGGTCCTTGGCAGCGCCGGGAATCGGACATATTAGCGCCAGGCCACTTTTTTTTTCTGTAGAAATGCATCACTGATTTCACAATCAAAATGTTGGAAAAAATATTCATCCTCAGTAATTAATTGTGAAGGGTCATCTTTTTGATTACACAGTAACAGCTCTGCATCTGTGAGCATTCCTCTCATTCATGATTTTGCGTAGTTGACAGCAAGAAGGGTGTCCGCCTGCCAGACACTTCCTTCATACTTAAATGGTCATGAATGATCATCTCAGTACATCCCAAATGAAATTGTCGGCAAGGTGTATTTCACGAATACGTAAGTTTTCCTGAGATTAATTACTCAATAGCTGACCGTATTCTACCTGGAATGGTGGTAGGATTTCACTGGTTCATGACCAGATTTACATGGTTTATTCCAGGATTTTACAACGCTGTAAAATATGATTATGACTTTCAGGAAATAAAAAATTATTACAACTCTGGCTTCTACAAGGTAACCAAAAAGGTTTTTGCCGTTCTAGAGCGTTGATAAACAAGGAGCAATACAGTGGACGGTACGTACCTTTTGGTTTCGAAATAAGCTTCATCAGCATCCAACACCTTTTGCCAACGTTCCTGCAGCTGTACCATACCCTGGTGATAAAAAGTCGGCGGTCTTCGAGGCAAAGAGGTCCGTGAGTGCGTGCCGCAGATTTCCCTCATGAGCGAAGGATCACCCACGGAGGTGGTTGTCGAGAGAATGAAACAGGTGGTAATCTGTTGGCGCAAGGTCCGGTGAATATGGTGCATGGCAGTCTCTCCCAGCCAAATTGCTGAAGGGTCTCCCGCGTCCTCTTTGCCACATGTGGCTTGGCATTGTCGTGGAGGACCAGCACACCCTTGCGATTCATCAATGCCGGCTCCTTCTGCTGCATTCACGGTGCGCCCTTTGCAACTGTTGAGTAGAGGTCAGCAGTGATGATCTGACCGAGTGGAAGGAGCTCGTAATGCACCACTTGGCGACAGGTCCACCATACAGAGAGCATAACCTTTCGTGGGTGCAGAGGTGGTCTTGAGGTGTGAGGAACAGGGTCACGTGGTGACAACCATTGTCTAGTACGCTTGGGAGTGTCATAGAGGACCCACTTTTCGTCACCAGTGAACAAGCGATCAAATATGGGTGTATTCAAGTTCCGAGTGAGCAAGAACAAACAGGCTGTCACTCGTTGTTCCTTGTTGGTTGCCGACAATGTGTGGGGTACCCACTTGCTTAAACTGTCTGATTTCCCTATTATCCCATGCAGGTGCAGTCTGACTGTTTCAGCGGAAACATGGAACCTTTCTGCAAATTGATCACACGTTAGACGTCTTTCTCGATTGTGGTTTCAGGGCCTCGTCATCCAACACACGTGGTCGTCCGTAGCGAGGTTCATCAGCAAGGGTCACATCTCCCGAACGGAATTTCTGGAACCAATGCCTGGCGGTGCGTTCGTTCACGGCATTCTCACCAAATGCCTGGCATATGCGGTAGATACGGCAGCTGACACACACACTTAGTCATACAACGAACACACGCGAACAAGCTGTTTCGATACCTCCATTTCTCTTTTACACTTGACGAGCTATGACTGCTGTGTGTGAGCACTGTGCCTGTATTACTGAAGGTCATGGTCAGACTAACACCCGATCGCTTAGCAGGAACGTGCGTCATTTCGTTTCCTCTCTGAGCGCATGATTAATAGGACGTCAGAAGCGGCATAAACGTTTTTGGTTACCTTGTATCTCAAGCTTGTCACGAATCTGAAAGATACTGTAGTTTATCTTAGCGTCACTTTATTGAGCGATCGCTGTGTTTACAGCCAATGAAGTTTTTGATCGCACTGTGAGACTTTTGAGTAGTATACGGTTAGGGTTACCAGATTTTCTTGATGAATAACTGCTCATCATTTTGCTCCTTGTATTAAAGTTAGCTGATCTTATTTAAATGGAGAAACTCAAATGAATCATATTTTAGTAATACTTAATTCAGTTGCTTCACGGAAATACACATTACGAAACAGGTATATAAGAAATAACAACATGTGTTTGGTGACAATTTTAAACATTCATACCTTTCTGGACTATTAGTTTTTTAGTGTTTGTTGATATCATAGACTGCAGAAAATAATATTTTGTCTTTGCGAATGTCTTTTTCCAGAGAAGTTCTATATCTCCTGCGGATAGGGATAAGTACCGGTCGAGATCGCCCGACGACTCTGAGAGTAAACGGCGAAAGGAGGAAAAGTCAGGACACGTAAGTGTGAGTTCATTCTTTACTTCCCATTGTAGCTGTTTTTAATAGTAAAGCGTTTATGTCAGTAAGAACGTGATGCAATAGTTTTTATCTGTACATGGTGAAAAGGCCGTCACCACTAATTGAAGGTTTCTGGCAAAACAGTGATTTTGCTGACAAATACCCTTGTTCAGGGGTGGACTCGTGAATTTTCTGGCGAGCTGCAATCAACTGAAGATTTGTCAAATTCTAACATTGTTGGTATTGGTTACGCAAAACAGAAGGCCAACTGTTGATATCTGCAACCATACGGGATTCTCTAATGGCACTGATGGAAGAATTTTGACAGGACACTTGATGTTGTCCCAGGTCAGTTCAAGTTGGGTTTGTCAACAGCTGGAGATGGCTTAGGCATTACACTTTGGAATCTTTAGTCACAATGGATTAATACTTTATTGAACCCTCTTCAGTGTATAAACAAAATGACAGAGCAGTATCAAGTAGAGATTTTCTTCAGACGATCCTAGAAAAAATAAAGTAAAAGGCTTGAAATTTCTAATAGTTGTAACTTCGCATCGGATTGAAACAAGATGCCGCCTTGTCACCACTACTGTTTTGTTTACCTTTGCCTAGAATGTGCTGTTCTTAAAATAAGAGGATAAAAACGGATTGACATTGAATGGCTGGAACAAACTAATCGTATACATGGATGTAGTCATAATAGGGGACAATATAGATACACTTGCGATGAGATAGGTCTACATTCTGCAGGTGAACGTAGAGAAATACATAACAAACCGAAACAAAGAGAATGATGGAAGTCCAGACATAACAATTAAGAGTGAGATCATAGAGAAAGTAAACAAATTTAAATATTTGAGATCATGTTTAACAAGTAAGAATGAGGTCATGTAAGAAATAAAAAGTAGCTTCAGGCAACGCATGTTTCTATTCAGTCCAGAAACTGCTAACTTCGCGCGATTAATATCAAGAAGATTGAAATTAAAAATATACAGAACGGTTATTCTGCCGGAAATACTTCGTGGTAAATGAACATAAATTGCGTGTCTGAAAATAAGGTTTTGAGAAGGACATACGGACCGAAACGGGACGGCATAACCAACCGGAGAATGGAAGAAACTGCACAGTGAACTCCACAGACAGTATGCTTCAGGTGATAGTATAAGAATGAAATCACGATGGCTAAGATGGGCAGGCCATGTAGCTCCAATGGCGGAAAAAGTAAGTTGATAAGCCGGAGGGAAAGAGGCCGTTGGGAAGACCGAGACAATATTAGAAGGGATCTTTTGAGAGATGTTCATGAAAACTGGCTTGATCTTCCCCAGGATAGAATCCAATAGCTAACGTTTATTCTGTGGCGATGAATTTACGATCCCACTTCACCCATGAGTTTGCATCGCTATACCGAGTCAACAACGAAATTGGGAAACGTCATTTGGCTGGAACCCCGGATCTCTCGCACCAAAGGCGAGAGCTTTAATCAGTCGCCTAAGCAGAAGCTCAATCCCACAAATCACGGTAAGAAAAGAAAAGTTTGACAATTCTTAGCTGGCCAATTTCACTGTGTCCGTCTGTCCGTAATGTAGGCAAGCGCCTCAAACAAACGTAGAAAGTGTGTCTTATTTGTTCTTGTAGTTTTTAATATGGTAGCAAAGCGGCAGGTGCTCTGCATTTGATTAGCAGTATTTGGTGTCAGCATTTTGACATTACGCGCAGGCACGTATCTAGAAGATGGTTATGAGAAGGGTCTACGGACTTCGTGGGGTGACCAAGGTCTGTATGTGGGTATGAAATTTATATTAATTATATATACTTACGCCTAAAATTATACTAATTCTTTATGAAACTTTGAATTTTTTGGGGAGGGGGCGTCCGGACCTGCCCCGTAAATACATCCCTGATGACGTACGTGGTCATCGGGTCCGCACTAAGCAGGTGTTCGATTTGTTATAAATTACGGGGGGGGGTCCCTAAAACTAATGGCTGCCGGTAAGCTCCAAAATATTACATGTTTGGGTAGAAATACAAAGATTTTATCCCTGATTTGAGATGATTTTCAAAATCGTCAACCGGGAGTTATAAACGCAACAGGGAAACCCCCACCCCGCAAATCGAACACTGGCCCTAAGTTTATTTATGCTTGTTTTCATGGTTGGTTAAAAGGAAAAAAAAAACTCACCCTATTGTAGAGAGAGCGATCGCGTCTTGAAAATACGATACCCATAGCAGTTGGAAAGATAAAATCGATTCTTGTATGTATACCTGTGTGTGTGATGATGGAGGGGTTACGACAGATGGGTAGGGGGAATGCAGTGTGTGAGCAGCGAATATTTAGAACTTCTGGTGATAATGAGCGCCACCTTGTTACTTCGCAGATTTTAGCGTTTGGGAGGAGGGAGTCCGTTGGTTTTCATAATTCATTCGTTTCCGCGTCAAGCACTGGAACTCTAATGGCGACTTGTGTTGTGACATCTCAACGTTCATTACATGATTCAAACGGGAAGAGAGAGAGAGGGGGGGGGGCTTTTTCTCACATCTACCTACTTTACTCAGTGTTTCCAGTGATGATAACTTCTATTCAGTGTTACCAATCTTGTAATCCAAATTTTCACTTCGTAATAATCCTACGTGTACTGTTTTTAATTTGAAATTTGTGAACAAAAATCAGACTTTTGGTTCAGATTTCTGTTACTAGAACATACTAGTTGAAAAGTCTGTTTGTTTGAATAAGGGTTCGGTATGTTTCTGAGTCGTTTACACGCCAGTTAGTTTTTTGTAACCAGGAGAGGGAAAAAATCGTGGTTGGAATACTAAAGCCGCCAGCCTGATGACGGGATATGACACGTTATTTCAATGGACTTGTCTCGGAGATACGAACATTTTTATACCGTTAAAACGTGGAGGGCTACCACTACCCGTTACTATATAGCCCATTTATCGGAAATGAGTTTAAATCATTTCCTATTGATTGCCAGAGATGGACCAACTTTTGTGTTGATAAATTGGTACTAACACACTGAACGTCTTTATCAGAAGGTCAGCGAAAACGGGATGTCCACTGATGAGTTAAAAAAAAAAAAAACTGATTAAATTGTATAAAACTGACATTATTGACCTATTCGGTATCGAGTGAATTGAGATTTCCCAAACGGGATTTGGTCCTTGTTCTAATCCCATAACCGGTCCTTAATCCATATTAGAAATCTGTTTTGGTACGAAGATATATGGTACAAGCCACAAAAACAAAGGTCGAAACTGGACTTCTCATAAGCACCGGAAAGGCCACGCGGGTTCGATTACTGCTCACGCCGGTTTTTCTAACAGATTTTTTTTAGTTCCACCACCTGAATGTCGGGATGGTTCCTTGGTCACTTTCTTCATTTCTTCAACAACTGTAGCAAAATCTAATACGTAATGACGTACAGCAGTACTGTAAAAGGCTATTAGAGAACAAGCTTCAGTAAGAAATTGTACTCGATTACAAGCAGTGCAAAAATAGCTTGTGAGAATTCTAAATTGGAAGCTCTGCTTCATTGTTTCTCTCACACGCTTAGATGATCCCATTCATTTTGTTAATTCCGAATAACTCTTTCGTTACGTGTAGTATGAAGACAGTAACAGTTGTTCACTGTAAGAACACAGTTTCCAAAATTATTCAAGTGCAAGAATTTTCTTAAATTTTTCGTTTTAGGGCGTGTTCGGGATTTGCAATGAACCGCGGTAGCTCAGTGGTAGAGCGCTCACCTCTGGTGCTACGGGTCCTCAGTTCGATCCCGGCTCGTGCCATGTGAGCTTTGTGGTGGATAAAGATCGTATGTGTGGGTTTTCTTGGTGTTCTCCCACTTCATTCCACCAATTCTTTTATCATTCGGCCTGAGCCAAGGCCTTAAATAAAATCCAGATCCATGATTTGAAGGTTCCTGGACAAGTTAAATCGATTGTCGTTGCTCACGTGGTCATGAGTTTAATTCCCACCGTGGTCCACTGAACGAAGTGGTTCGGAGTTCACTTTAGCAAGAACTGTAGGTCCCGCTCTTAGAAGCTCACTACCTCGTATAGGACGTTAAGAATAGTTAACGCACTCATTACCTTCTATCGAATGGAGACTGTGAAACACTTGGGATCGAACTCAGAACGTCTGGATTGTATGGCAACGATAAGACCACTCATCCACTGAGTATAGCTTCAAAAGTCATTAAGTGTAATCTGCATGTTCTTAGTTATATGTTGCTGAGTTTTTTAAAATTTCTCCTTTTAATAAATGCATAAAACTTTTAATGTCTGCTTATTATTGTGACATCTAGTGTTGGTGACACTTTAGGAAAGGGAATTACACTGTCTCGTGCGTTTGGCGCATTCATTTAAAATGTGTCGGAAGAACTATGTTGCTAAGCGGACGACGAAGACTTTTTTTTTGTTCATTGTAAGAGAAGAGGAAGGGGTAGCATGTAATTCAGCCGTGTGTATGCCCGCACAGGCGGCTATCAAATATTGACGGCGGTGTAGCAGCGAAGGCACACGCAATCATCACACGGCGCTGGCTGCCGGTGGCGAGTGGATTAGCCATTCCGCTCAGGGCGAAGCTTTCGCACGAAGTTATTTGCAGCGTCCCGCTGGCTCACCTCATAAATAAACGAATATTGTAATGACGGTCTCCCTCTTGTGCGCTTGTTTGTTGCCTTCGTGCCTGTGACAGACAAACGAGCCGGTACTTCGTAAAGGGGGTGGGGGTGCGAAGAACAAGGCGCTGTTGTCACCACTGCTTTGCATTTCAGCATTGGGTCAAATATCCGTAGAGAAAGAAAATGAAATGTATGTATGTTTCTTGACTATTATGTTGTTCTGTTTTTGCGTTTTCCGACCCAAATTTCCTGTGTTCTTTAAGATCTCTTCTCTTAAAAGGCCAGGACGGGATATTAGGAAACTCTTTGCTTGGAAGGTTTATCACCTCCCGACTTCGTGTATAGATCTTCACAGACTATTTTTCTACGAAACCAAAAAGTTCTCGATCTTCGGAACAACCAAAAATTAGGTGATAATTGTATTTTCACCTGAAAGTATGTTATCCTCCTCCAGTTACTGACACAGGGTGAACACAATGTTGGAAAACGTGCAAGCCTGGAAATGGTGAAAGGAAAAAGCGGGAGAAATCCGCTTCAAAATAAAAAATCCTGGAAATCTCAGGGAGCTGCATAAAGAATATTCAGAACCCTGTCCGAGGGTAATTAAGTTACAGTGAAAAAGCTCTATCAAGCGGCTGTAGTTCAGTTGTTATAAAATGTTAGCTTCGCATTCAGAGGTCCTAGGTTGGATCCCAGCGGCCAACCATTTTGATTGAGCAATGTTTTTCTCCTCCGTTACACCAGGCAAAATGTTGTATGGTACCTCCAACTTTCGTCCTGGTCGACTTCTTCCCAAAGGCTATATATAAAATGAAATCCTACAGTGCTCTTTTTTTTTTTTTTTTGTTATATTTGTTTTTCCAGCTATTTCTCTCGTACCTTACATTATATACGGGGTATCGAGTAAAGGTGCTGCTGTTACACTGTCGAACTTGTTGCTCAGCTTCCTTGCCCGAGTAAGCTCGACAGTGTAATATCAAAATATCCGTCAAGCTTGCTCAAGGGCAAACTGGACAATATTTGGAGGAACTCAATTTCCTCGACGCCTGGTGGGGAAATTAGTCGACGAAGCTGATCAGCAAGCTCGATGGTGTAATAGCGGAAAGTATACTCGAGCTTCCTCGTCGAGCAAGCTGGTCAACAAGCTCGATAGTGTAATAGAGCCCTAATTCACACACGTGAAGGTTATCATGGAATTCCCTAACCTATTCTAATATAAAATTTTCCTCCGAAGCTTAGAGTATTTGAAGTGAAAAGAGATTAAGAGTGTAAAAAGATGACCACACTGCGAAAGGTTCATCTGATCTAATGTGCTAGTGGGAACATGTTTCTAGCGTGGGGGATACAATGGACTACTTTTTCCCCAATTTTCAAAATTTGATTAGTTTTCTTTTTCACTGTCTTTACGTTCTGCTAAAGAAGAAAAGAATAATAAACTGATAAACAAATGTCTGCTGGAACTTTAGTCTAATATCTGTACTTAATTAACGATGGTCACTTCCGAGAATGTTGTTGGACGGTTTCGAATGGTACCAATGTTAAGTACAATCCTGTCATTTACTTGGTGAAACTGAGGAAGAACCGTAATTTCAGGACTTGAACCTGTGGCTTCTCAGTGCCCATCCAAAGTCTACGACTTCAGCTACTCGCCTGCGGAGACTGGGTCGAAATTCGCATTACGCATGTAGGCTGTTTTTGTTGTAATCGTAGAGGGATCCGTTGTTTTCTGACCGCGCTTGATGAATGGAACGAGTCTTTGGTTATAAATCGTACACTACAAGTCCTTTGGACGTAACACACTAATCAGCTTTGTGCCGTAAAATCCATGTAAGCCTATCACGAAGGTAGTATATCTAGTTGTTGCTTGACAAAGTTCAGAGTCTTCGTTAAGAATTTCTCAGATACAACGCCAGTGCTATCTACAATTTCCTACGGAGAATTGAATCGAGACCTTCTCGGCCTCCCATTTCCTGCAGCAGGTCTTCTAGTAGTAACAGCGCCATCTAAATGATGGGGAAGTTCCGTCGTCGGTGTGTGGGAGGTGGGGGGGAGGAAGAGAAAATTCCTTTTCCCGCGTTCTCTCTGTAACCATGGTCTCGTACGTGCACGGAAATGAAGATCCGTTGCTCCGTGATTGAAGTTATACAGGGCGTGATGTAAAGTTGCATGTGTTCGCCGCAACTGGCGGAATGGGGGGTGGGGGTGGCGGACAAACTACCAGCGTTTCTCCCTATGTGAACATTACGTCCTGTCGTAAATATTATTGCGATCCGCGTGTTTGCGTTGTTGATTAAAGGGATTGTATACCTACCTCTGCATTCAGTTTTTTCTTCTCTCTCAAATGTTGCTTATTTCTTCGAAAAATCCATTTACAGTCATTTTCATGCTGTAGAATTTTCATATAAGCTTCATCTGATTAAAGAAACTTAATATTTTCCTTAAGCTCCTAAATTGAAGTATTTGTGTTGTATTTCATGTTATGAAACGGAATTGGTTGGTACACAGAAATACGGTTCATTGTGAAAGGAAGTTCGTTGCTAACTACTTCAATTCGGAATAATGAATGTTAAACCAAGAGATTGTAAAAAAAAAAAAAAGTATGTGTATTTATGGATAGTATAGCAAGTTGATTAGCTGAAAGTAAAGCAGTAACAAAACAATAAAAATTATTATTATATATTGTTAAACCTAGACTTAAGTGTCTTTTATAATCAAAGATACCGACAGTCGTGTGATTGCGTCTAAGGCAAGAAGGGCAGATCATTTTCTTCGCCGACAAACGAATCAAAAGAGAGGGAGAACTGAGAAATCTGGTAGTATTGACTCGTTCAATATAAGAATACACGCCCATTGAAATCACATCTGATTGCTCTGACATAAGCATGCTCTTTGTAAACCCTTTTCTTGTTTGAATTCCGACATACTTCTGGGCTACGGTGGCTGAGTTGATAGAGCGCTCACCTCTGGTGCTAGGGGTCGTCGGATCGATCCCTGCTCATGCCATGTGGGCTTTGTGGTGGACAAACACCGTGTGCGTGGGTTTTCTCGGGGGTGCTCCCACTTTCTTCATTCCACCAGTTCAATCATCATCATCCATACGGTCTGAGCCATAGTTGCCTAAAGGCCTTAAAATAAAATAAAATAAAATTCAATTCAATTCCGACATACTTCAATGTAAAACCTACTACGAGATGATGTAATAGATCCCATGCCATATATATGTAATTAAAAACGCAGCAGTGTGTGGAAACTTCTAAAGTGTCATTCACATTACATCGATAATAGAATTTAGTTTTCATAATTATTATGTGTATGATAATCTTTTTTATGAATTGTTTATCCTTGAAAGTAACCCTTGGAGTTATTCTTACATAATGATTTATTTTTTGCAGGAAAGTGATGGCGAGAAAAGTGACCAGGACCTCGTGGTGGACGTCGCTAATGAGGTACGGTATATATTTTCAGTATGTATTGTATTGTTGTCCAACTACTTAAACTCTAACGTATTAACTGCAAATATCTTCAAGTTCTTAGATGCGTTGTTTATATCTAGGTAATCTTTGTGTGTCCTTAGCCACCATGTGAGGCTGGTCATCTGATGCATGAAGATCCCTCTTTGTAGAAAATCGAAACATCTTGAGAACTTCCATGAGTGTTAGCATTCAGTTTCTTCTTTATGTATATACAGGATGTCCCTGAAATAAAGGTGAATACTTCGCGAGAAGATTATGTAAATCAAAACAAGATAAAGTTCTTTTGAAGAAATTCAAAATTATGCGTGGTATCGGAGCTACAGAAGCTTAAAGTTACGGCAGCATCGTCACAAGTGACGTCATGTCCCGACACAATGACGAAAGCGGTGTCGGCTTAGCAAATCGTATCGAATCACAGTCGAAGTCGTACCGGGCACATCCATAATAAGCTATGTTAATGATTGAGTGAGTGGCGCATAGACAGATTTCACAGCGTAAGAATTTTGTTGTAAAGGAATTAAATGGTTTAATAGGACAAGCAGAGAAATCACCTCTAAGCAGCATTCGCTAATCATAAATATGTTTTAAATAGGTGTATAGGGTACTATTATGATTGTGATTTGCGGAGTCGACACAGCTTACTCATTACTTCTCGAGATATGTCATTTGGCGTTTATATATATATAGATATAAAGAATTAAAAGCATCTTTGAAAATACAGTAGCATGAAAAGTAAATACGTACATTTCTCGTCTTGTAAACAAATACCGAGTGAATCAGAAAAATGTACCTTTTCGATTCTGACTGTGACGACACCTTAAAGAAAAAGTTAAAACACCACGATAGCTGAATAATTAATTATTCTGGAACAGTACATTCGCATTACTGATTGACTACCGCAGAGTATTTCAGACTAAGTTTCTCTCGGAATGTCCCGAAAAAACACTGTTGGTTCGTTTCATCGTAGTTACCTCTTTTTTTACTATGTCCTCAAAATAATCAATTAACAATTCAAACTTTATCTTCACAGAAGAACATAATCACACATAGTAATTATAGGCAAGGCAAACTTAATTTTTTTCAATTTTCAGAAATAGTAATATTATTAGATTTTCAATTGGTTTCGAAAGATCGTCCTTATTAGGCTCTATTTTTCAATGACAAATTGAAAAAAAAACTCATACGAATTACGTTTACAACTTGCAGTTTTCAAGCGGCAGTTTTGCCAATTTTATAATAAGTACGTGCTTATTTTCGATGCCCTACTTTTTAATCACCATGCCCTTCCTTCCTTCCCGCTTTCTCGTCTGGTAGTTGCACTTAACTTAAAATTCGATGACGACTAACTGATGTGGTTATTACTTTGGGAAGTGGTCATTCAAACGAGAATGCTCGCTACACTTATTACTGAAGTGTTTTGATTTTATTTATACACTTATCCAACCAACAAAAAAAAAGTTTCTTTGAAGAAATATAAAATAATATTAAGAAAGTGAAAAGTATGTGACGACCGGGGATCGAACCCGGGACCTTTGGGTTAACGCCCTAATGCGCTACCACTGCGCCACCTAGTCGACCCGCTTCCCACTCACACACCTTCCACTCATGAAGTCGATGTTTTCTCTCGAAACCACATGGACAGGAAGTAGAACTTTGAAGCTATTTCTTCCGTGTGAGATGTTCATCATTATGAGACAAGGAAAAGTCCAAGCACAACTAGGAGTTGTGGTACTGTCCATGTGGTTTCGAGAGAGAGAACATCGACTTCAAGAATAAAAGGTGTGTGATTGGGAAGTGAGTTGACTGGGTGGCGCAGTGGTAGCGCATTGATTGGAACGGTAACTCAAAGGACCCGGGTTCGATCCCCGGTCCAGACACATACTTTTCACTCTTTAATGTTAATGATATATGTACCTACAAAGGCTTGATATACAGAGAAAATCGGAAGTTGCCTCCATTTCAACTTTGAAAACATAAAATAGTTTAGTTTTGAAGCTAGCAGCACTGGCATTGCCATAAATGACGTCATACCTTTACCAATAATGATGTAAGTTGTGTCGGTTTAGCAAATCATAATCGAAGTTGTACCCAATGTACATCTATTTCAGCAAAGTTTATGATTGAAGGAGTTGCAGCGTAAGAATTTCATTGTTAAGAAATTAGAATGGTTTAATAGAGCAAGCACCAAAATTCCCTCAAAGTTGCATTCATCCATCGTAAACTTTGTTGAGATAGATAAATATTGGGTAGAATTTGGATTATGATTTGCTAACCGACTTAATTTACGTCATTATTTGTCGAGTATGAAGTTATTTATTTATGACGACGACGCTCTAATTTTGGTAGTGTTTTCCTTGTTTGATGAGAACTTTTCGTACCTAGAATATACTTATTGTGTCAACCCTATATATATCACATCACACATATAATCACGTATATAAAAGTCACTATGATATTTCGGTGCACACAGTTGCACGTTTTCATGTGTAGAGGAAGAGCGAAGTGCATGTGTTCACAAAGTACAAGGTTGAAGAGAGTAGCGACACGTAGTGGACGATGCGTCAAACTTGGAGAATAACTGACTGCTGTAGCGCGTAGATTTTATTAAGTGTATAGCGTGTAAGTACAGGGTGGGATCGTGGATGAAAATGTGTTGAAAATGCGGAGCAAACTGGAAGATTAGTTATTGAAGGTTAAGACCAGGATATATTTTCGCGCTTAAACCATGAATAAAGGCATTCTCGCACAGACGACGTGTTGAGATGCTGTTCGTATGGAGTAAAATGTGTATTTTGGCAACCAGGGAAGATAGATCAAAATTGGTATTGTGGGACTGTTTGCAAGGAACCTGGGGCATCTGATATCTTGATAGTACAGAAGTGACGATGGTTATTAATACGAAAGTTCAGAGGGCTCTACCTGTTTGCCCCACATAAAAGGCATCACAGAACTCGCAGGTTAGGATGTGAATAACATTATAGGTGTAGCATGTACCCTTGGGATTGATTGAATACCGGCCATTAGCAGTATTGATATTGATTGTGGGAGAAGTGATGAAAATGGAGCAGACCTTCCATCTGGGTCTCTTGCATGTATGGGCGCCAGTTTGGGGTGGTGGCAAGGAGGGATTTGTACGGACCAAGATGTTTCTAAGGTTAGGTGGATGTTGAAAAACTTATCTAGGTTTGGTGGGGAATATTGATCTTGTGTCTGGGTCGGATTGAAGGATGTATGGAAATTAGTGTAGGATTTGTTTGAATTTGGTTTGTTTAGGATGGAACTGGGTGATTAGAGCCGGTGGGTTGGGCGACGCACAGTACGGCCGATTCCAAAAAAGCCTGCCAAAAGCCCCCCCGAAAATGTAACTAGTGAGGGATTTTTACATGTTGGGTTGGTTACAGTACATCTGTAGTGGTCAGAAAATACTTATGAAAGTGTTTATTTCCTTTTACCTGTCCCAGAGTAGGAGTCGCAAAGCTACCTTTGTTTGATTGGCATCGATTCTGTTACTGAGGCAGTAAACGACGCACGTGTTGAAAGTTGTATAAAAATTTAGGTTGAAGCAGATCATAATCAAATAAAATAGAATCTACGTCTAAAAGTACGTAGAATATAAAAAACAAGTTACGAAATAATAATTTATCAAATATAAATTATTAGTGAAACAAGAATTATTGATTAAAGCGTTAAAATACGATATGTTATTATGAAAAAGTTAATGTTGTTCCGCTGTCAGACTTGTTGTAAGTTAGAATCAAATGTATGTTCGTCAATACAAAAAAAAAAAAAAAAAATGCCCGAAGTTACCCCTGTTTGTTCTTCAATCGTTTCAAAATGACTGACGCAAAAATCAATTTTCCACACCGTTTGAGCTAGAGCTACGAAATTTGGCACAAATGTGTATTATCACGAGTAGTTTTAGAAAATATTACATGTTGAAGTCGCCATCTTGGATCCAAAATGGACGCTAAACCTATTGTTGTATAGAGTGCAGAGCCTAAACCGCTAGAGACGCCAAATTAGTTACGAACGTACATGATCACTAGTAGGTTAAGAAAGTATTACAAAATGTTTCGAAAGACGCCATCTTAGATCCAAAATGGCGGACCCAAAAATCCTTTTTTCCATACCGTTTCAGCCAGACAAACTAAATTTATCATAAAGGTGTATTATCACGAGTACTTTAGGTAAATATTACAATATGTTGAAAAAGTCAGCCATCTTGGATTCAAAGTGGCCGCCCAAAATCCAATCGGGAATAATTTATTAAAAAAACATCATATTTCATTAAAAGCAATTATTATTTAAGTATACGCTAAAATGTTATAATGTTGTTAAGGGGGTTCAATTTTACAACGCTGACTTCAGATTCGTAATCAGCGACCAAATAAAAAAAAAAAGTACAGATTTTCAGATCATTCACTTTTTTTTTTTTTACTTTTGGCCCGCTTTTTTGGAATCGGCTGCACTGTGCGACAGTGGGTTGTGTGTGTGAGGATGCACGGCGGATCTGTTTGGTTACAAGGTTAACATGCCCGGCGCCTACACATACAAGAGACCCAGATGTAACGTCTGCTTCATTTTCATGAGTTCTCCCACAATCACTATCAATATTGCAAATGGCCGGTATACCCTAAATCCCAAGAGTACATGCCACACCTCTAATGTTATATACATCCTAACCTGCAAGTTCTGTGAGGCCTTTTATGTGGGGGGAAACAGGCAGCCCTCTCAACTTTCGTATTAATAACCATCGTCACTTCTGTATTATCAACATACCAGATGCCCCAGTTTCCTTGCACACCAAGTCCCACAATACCAATTTTGATCTATCTTTCCTGGTTGCCATAATCCACATTTTACCCCCAACGACCAGCACATCAACACGCCGTCTGTGGGAGAATACCTTTAATCATGGTTTAAGCGCGAAAATATATCCTGGCCTTAACCTTCAATAACTCTCATCTTCCAGTTTGGTCTGCACTTTCAACACATTTCCATCCACGATCCCCCATGTACTTACACGCTATACGTCATTATTGTTCCAAGCTCCGGAAATTACGCGCTACAGCAGTCAGTTGTTCTCCAAGTTTAATGCATCGTCCGCTACGTGTCGCCACTCTCTTCATCTTGTACTTTGTGAACACGTGCACTTCGCTCTCTTCCTCTACACTTGAAAAGGTGCAACTGTGTGCACGAGATATCGTAGTGACTTTTATATATGCGATTATATGTGTGATCTAATACGGAACATATAAGCTGTAAGTATTTTCCTTCATTTTTCTCTTAAATTTACCTTAAATTGGTCTTCCGGCTTTCCTTTGTGCTAGTTATATATAATGGTAAAAAAGATACTTACAACGTAGAATACGAAGACAGGCGTACACGAACATCACAAGCTCAATAGAAAATTGGCAACGTTTCGCAAAAGAGTTTTCACATGATAGGTGAGAAAATGAACAGAGCGGACTGGTACGGGACTTGTGCTAAGGAAACGCCATGTCGCCAACTAATATTGGGTAACAGTGTAGATATTATATATGATGGTATAAAAAGGTACTTACATATTAAAATTGAAAGACAGGAACTTGAGAAACGCATACAACATAAGTATGTCTGTTTTTTCTTCGCAGGATCCTACTTCTCCTCATCCCAATGGAGACCATCCAGGTGATATCAGGGAAAATGGAGAGAAGGGTGGTTTAGGCAGCCTAAAGTCGGAACGCCCCCCAAGTCGGAGTGGTTCTAGCTCAAGCCGGAGTACACCATCGTTGAAAAGTAAAGATGTAAGATCTCAGCACCTTGGAACAGAGCAGGATTTTCCTTTGATTTTCATTTCCTAGCTTTTTTGTTCTTCAGTTATTTCTTTTTAAGTACACCATTTGACACTTGTGACGTGCTCCGCACTATTCTTTGGCACATGAGCTATAGTTTGAATCTAAAGTATATTTTGAGATCAAATAACGTTACTACTTGCGTCTTGAAGCACCAGAGTAACTTCGATATTGCTTTAATGTCGAGAAAGTCCGAACACAATTAAAACTACAGGCCTTCAAAGAGTAATAGTCTAAGACTGTATGCTTGGGTTTAAAGGATACAAAATCTCTGATTCGAATCATGCCCAGGCCAAGGATGTTATGTCTCAGTGGAATATGATCTTAGTGCTGATAAGAAACTTACTTTCAACGTAGAGCAACAAACAAAACTGTTTTTCTTTTTCTTGGCCAGTTGTCACTTCCCATTGATTTTCGTTGGTTCTCAAGTTTTCGTATTAAAGGTTCTGTTCTAAGGATTTTCAAGTCTTGAAATTTCTGTATTGAAAAATAAGCACTTGTGTATGCTTCAACAAATCTGTTGTAAACTTACACGAACTCCACCAAAATCTTAAGTAATGCAAGTCCCATTACTTGTAATGAATAGAATAATTATTTTGGGTGAGACACTATTATTTGATGCGAGAGGTAGTCTCCGTTTATAATCAGAAACTTTTAGTAATTTATCGTCCATTTGCTTGAAGTTCCTCCACATGAGACCTTGTTGGCTTCTTCTAAAACTTATTACTGGTTGCACATGCACAAAATTAAAGTAATGAACGAATTTAAATTAAAAACACACATTTAATATTCCATGAACCTTTCTCGAAACCTGACGACGCTACCAGTAAGGTAGCGAAATAGTTATTATATTTTTAGTACTGCAGTTATTTAGTTAAGTTCGATTTGTTATACTGCTCCTCCGCACATAATACAATGTGTTTATTTAGAATTTAATTAAAATGATCGTATTATATATCTGCTGTTCTGAGAGTACTTGCATATAAACAACATTAATATAATGAACGAATTTAGTTAAAATCATCTCATTTTCACTATTCGACGAGCATATTTATTATAAAATAACTACATTCTGGTACAAGACATTGTTTATAATTTGGATTCTAAATTTAAAAATCTGTAATAAAGAAAAACAAATCTTTATTAACGCATATACATTTCTTAGACTTCAAAAATGGCCGCTCATATTAGCATCCCATCCATAGCAATTGTCAACTCAGCAACGACTATAAACAGAATATAATTATTGTTCCTATATTTTTCCACTTTATTCCGGTCTGTTTTCCTCTTTGCTGTATTTCCTCGTTAACTTTTATGTGTAAATATTGGCTTTATAAGAACCCACAAAAGTTTGTGGAGAAGTATCTTGATTAATTATATTAACTGTTCCTTGTAATAAACGGACCAAACCGTCACACCAAAGTAGCCTTCCGCGCAATTTTGTCATTTTAAAAAATATTCTAGGTGCGTCTAAACTTTAGGTAATTAACTAACCTATTTGAATAGTTATGGTACCCTGTTACTACAAGATGTATTGAGCCGTGTTTTCTTAACTAATTGATCACGTTCTAAGGTGGTCGGGATTTACTGCATCTTGGCTACTTTAAATAGTTTTAAGTAAGCAGCTTGAGGAGTGTATTTTCTCAATTTTAGTTTTGACTTCTGTAAGGGGGTTTGTAGGTACAGTGGAGTAAGTTTTCCCACGTCTTTCATTTTATTTGTATTCAAATAATGTGAATTCAGGGAAAATAATTAATAATAATAATTTCGTAGGTTACTTCGTCTTACTTCAGGAATTAACACAGTTGGATTTGGATCAGTTGTGCAAGCATAACAACTTTATTGTATACAGACACTTTCGGAAAAGGATGTCAATTGGTATTGTGTCGTGAAGGTGTAGATTTTTATTTTCAACTAGTTTCATTCATATTTATTTTAACGAGTGTGTGTGGTGGAAATTCAGGTTCTTTTTAAGTGTGTTTACAAAAGGAAACTTGGTAAACTACGAAGATACAGAACGACCTATCAATGTACCATGGCTATGAACAAAAATTGGATAAAGCTTTGCTCGTGTGAGAAATAAAACTACTTAAAAACCCCGTATAAATAATTGAAATTACTATTTGAAGATGTAGTCTGTGATGTACACCCTTGAACATGATCTTCAGTGTCACTCCAGCTGTGATCTTTTCATAAAAGATAGGGCCATTCCAAAGAAAACAGGACAACTGTCCCACTCGTGATAGAACAGCAGATCGCTAAGATCGTGTGGTCTGATGCGTCAGGATAGCGCACCCGATTCTAGGTTCGAATTCCGGTTCGGACTTCAATGTTTGTGGATTGAAAATAAGCAACTGACAGCATCGTGACGGGCAGAGGTCAGTTGTTAGTAAAATGGCTCCCAAGAAATATTGAAAGAATTTTATATTTTCGAAGTTAGAAATATAAATTGATAATCAAGACAAATAAAAATGTAGATAAAAATATGGCAAAAGACTTCAAATCTGTAAATTAGTTTTTGAAAGACTGTGGAAATGAGACGTTTACGTGTCTGAATGACACGTCCCATATGTGACACTTCATATGCTATTAATAACAGAACACAGACGAGTATTGTGCCAAAATTCACACTATTAACGTTTAAATTACAGTTTACATACATAATTTTTCACTTCGTTTTTATGTAAATATACGTCCCATGCATGTCGATGGAATACCCTATATCATTGGCTTGGAAGTTACAATATTGCAAGAGTTGTAAATATAGACTTAAGGTTTTCTATTATTATTAAGTGATTCATGATCTCCCACGCATATATATGATATACAGTAACTATGTGAAAGTTTTATTTTCCTTACCGTATTCTTTTGATTGTCTGGTTTCTATGCAAACATGATTTCATCTAAGAAATAGCTCCCCAGAATATTAACATTTCACGTAACTTTCTCAAAGTAGCCACCAACCTGTAGGAGAAATGCTACCAAGGAGATTGTCAACAATGCTTTATGCGTAACAAATAGCAATTTATTTATTTAAAAAGAGAGAAAGAATAATTACACAAACAGACCGTCACGTAGTAGCTATGTACATGTTGGATTACAATACATCGGCACTTATTCATGACAATTACTGGGCGAGTAGAGGAAAATAGGACGTCACACGAGGCTGTAGAACAAAGAATAGGAAGATAAAGGAAACATTAAAATATTTGCTTTATGGAATTGTTTATTAACTTTCTGGTCTTCTTATTGACAAATAACAGCAAGTTGTACGAACCAGGAATTTCATGGTTTCCAGAATAGCCGGGTAATAATATTTACCAATTGTTTATGTGTAAGAAGAATCTAGCGAAAGTGCAGAATCTAAGTTACACTTTCACAGGCTTAGAATATTTTAAGATTTCTCACGAAAAGCATCCTTAACATATTAATAATTATCACTATAATTATTAATATTCTTATAACTTTTTTTTTTGGGGGGGGGGGGCTAAATGATTTAGTTTATGGCCAAGAATTCTTTTATTTTCGATTTTGACAGCGTTTGTCTGTGGTTTATATAGGTTTGAAATTTCATTGCATTAACACACAGCTTTAATACAACGTAAATAATAAAACAAGTGAATAAATACACAATAAATAAAAGACCGTTACTGGGGGTAACGGAGATGGATGGGGATTAGTAGTTATTTTATTTTTGTGCTTGCTCTTTGCTTGAATGAAGGCTTCTTTCCAAAGGCCGCGTGTTGACATGTTGGTTGCAGGAGGTAGAACTGGATTATAGCAACACGAAAGGACAAATCAAAAGAAGTGTTGTGCGACTGAGTGTGTACGACGGAAACTGGAGCGTTTGGTTTGTTAGTAATGCAAAAGTGGTAGGGTTCAAATAATATTTCAAATACCCTGTCTGTATTTGTATATGGCACATAAAAGGCATTGCAGAATTATGCAGGTTAGAATGTAAAAAACGAAACAGGTGATCTGTGGATAAAAATATATTTCGTTTTGAGCTTGGTGTTTTTATCACACGAAAACTTGGAATTCCGACTGTTTTGTTTATAAAGGTACAGAAAAATAATTGATATTGTCTTTGAGTAAGAAATTGTGACGAAGTTAATACATTTTTGTTACTTCAGCAGTAAGAATTTGTAACGAATTTTTTTTTTAAAAATAAGGTATTTTATATAAAGTAGTAAGAATTTTACAGAAGGCAAAAAGGGATGTAATGTCATGAAAAAGAGTTTAGGAAAAGGTTGGTTAAGTTAAATGTTTGTGTACTGGAAACTTGTACTCGTCGAAATGATGAAAGAAGATTGGATGGCTTCGTGGCGTGGATGTAAGAACAACAGAAGTCAACTGAACACGAATATTGCGAGATGCAGAAGTTCTGGCCAAAGTAAGAGAAGTGCAATACGGAATACAATTAAAAGAGACTCAGCTGATTAGGATATTGGTCATACAGAGCTTGTATGTTTAAAAAAAAAATACATTTGAAAGTGTGGTTGAAGAGAGAAGCGGAAGATCACATAGAACTATTAAGGAAGTAAAAACGCATGGATGAACAAAGTGGAGTGTAGGACTAGCTAAAGGAAAAATGTTCAACTTGTTAGTCACAGAACATCGATGAACATACCATTAGATTTTTGTTTTAAACATGCAATATTTTCGTATACTGAGGTTCTAACTGGACATTATTCACTTGATCCATTCGAGCTTCGTCAAGGGAGTTAGAAGAGAAGGATAAAAAAAAAGTTTATAACTACCAGAGGTAGAATAGAGTAAGAAAGGAATAAAAGTTTCGTGAAGCGTTGCATTATACTGTTCAGAAACACGGACACACTGACAAGCTCTTGATCATCTGTACTGACATGCACTGAAGCACTGCATTCAGTGAAAACCCCACCGGGTTTAAGGCAGGAAGTACGTACACCAAAGGTGAACGTGGTAATTATGTGGCGTATTCATGCTTGGTCTGAGGAGACCAACGCGAAGTAACAAAGAGAACGGTGACATCCTTAGGATGCTGAAGTTAGTTCGTCCATGTTATGAGAGAAGCAAACTGGTTCAGTCGTAGGAGAGAACACGAGAGAGGCTAAGAACCGAATTTCTGGAGAAAACTAAGAGGAGTGTAATAACTAACATTAACACTTAGAATAAACAAGATAACTACCGCGACTTAGGAAAAAAAAAATGATGAACTGACATTGCTACGTGTTTAAGAAATGTAGTGTTTTCTGTCAAAGATTCAGTCCTGATAGTCTGTTACCAGTTACATGTGACTGAAGTATGCTAATGTAAAAAGAGCGTACTAGAACAGCAAGTAAACAATAATTGAAGTTTGTACGTGATTGATCATGGACAGACTGCTTTAGTGGTATCATTAGTTTCTGTCGGATTGGATGGATTTAAATAATAATAATAAAACACTGAAACGATATCTAGGTCATAACTTCACTTTCTCAAATAATGTCTTGTTACTTGGGTTGCTGTGGCTTGGTAATATCTTCATTTCAAATTAGGAAAGTGTGCTGGAATAGACTAGGTAAGGATAGAGTGACTTCTTCGTTACATCTGTAGGGGGTCGAATTGGATTGTTATCGGAATTTACAGTTCAACTGTCGTTAAATATTATCATGTATAATCTAAAGATCGAAGTTTGTTGAACACAGCAAGCTAAAAGTAATAACTATGATAAAATGTTCAGACATATTTGTTCCACATCATAGTTCGTAAAATTTCATAATGGAAGTGGGAGAAAGAGATTTATCATTTTGTGTCCCTAAGTGTTTGTGGTCGTAGTAAACGAAAATCCTCCGAAGTAGGCATCTAAAGAAAACAGCTCTCTCTATTTTCTTTCAGTAATTGAATTAAGTTTATTTTTACAGGAACTGTTTCTGATGTAGCGAAGAGTTACCTGTTATTTAATTTTGTATTCTTTTTCGTAGTAATACATTGAACATTGAGAAATAAAAATTACGAAGTGAAGTCAAATTGAAATTATATACTACACGCTTATGTTTATGGGATATTCAACAACAATTGTGTTTGCGTATATTAGAAAATGTGCATATGTAGGCATCTGGCAGTTTGCAGTAATCAGATCTGTGGAGTCTGTACGTAGAAGCTCAGACTTATTACCTACTGCGACCCCTATATTTATAATGTAATATAGATTCTTACATTTACTGATACACAACGTATAAGACATTTAATCACTTTCAAGGAATGATCATGCGAAGCAAATATAACCTTGTTATTTGGAACTTCATATTGGCTTACAGCCTGAGCCATAGATGTCTAAAGGCCATAAATAAATCGATATTCAAATACATATTGGCTAACAAGGTAGTGGAAGAGGTAACTAAACGTAGTACTTGGTGACCAGAAATTGTGTTTTAATAATCCGCGTACTATTATTATAATAAACAATGCTGCATGCGCCCGATCGTTATAATGTAAATTATTATTATTTTATTAATTAATGATTTAAAGTACACGTCCTAGTTGTAGCATTTTACACTAGATTGTACTGATAATTCTACGTTGTACTGACGGTATTGCTGATTTGATTTCATCGCAACGAAAAGCACGGTTATGATTGTGTCCAGTTAGTAAGATTTGACTAAAAATCTGGATGGAACAAGTAGATAATATCTTTCAATTAAAACATATTTTAATAATAGATTTTTAAATCCCTTAGATGACATAAATTATAACTTTCGTTACAAATGTGTATGTGTGTGTAAAACAAGATTGGTTAAAGTAGACTTAGTACGAAAACTTAGGTGATAGGTATGAAAATAAGATCACTGGCTTTCACAGTATTGCACTGAATCATAGGAAAGGAACTTTTCTCAGAGGAAATTTGTTTTTCGAGACAAAATTTTAAAAGGCAATACCATATGGAAATATTTTGCGTATGAGATGTATACAATCGAATCTCTAATCTGACAAAATAGCTGAAAATATACATAGCTATACAAAGATATTCTGCTTTAAATACTACGGTGTAGTGAGTATTTATAATTTCTTGCTTACCAGTTATTAATTATATCAAAGTGAAGATACTTTAAATGCAACTGGCAGATATGGTGACAAGAGAAAGCAAACGTTCGTGTTTACTCGTACGTGATTTATTCTAAAACAATCTTGGAAGTTATAAGAACAGATAAGATAGCAATAAATACCCTGGAAAGTGGAAGAAGAAATACGTTATACGTGCTTCTGAAGTAAATGAAAAAAAAATCCCCAATGAAGATAGAGAAAAAGCTCTAATCTACATTTGATCCAGGAATTACGTATAGAATAGAGGTTTGAAGATTAACAGTAAGTGTGTTACACAATCGAGAAATGTATTGTGTGGTGCGAAATAAATTTACAGGGTCCGAATTTTTGGAATAACGTTGATTCAGGAAGGAGCTTAAGACACACTTCGTGTCAGTAGTGACACGAAATGCAGAGACGTGCATGGTAAAGTAAATCGATGTAAGATACAGGCTATGTAAACTGTCCTGTCTGTCACGATGGGCGTCTAGAGTAGGGTTTGAAACCACTCAACGTCTTCATACCCGACCGAAACTGCTACATCACGCTGGCTGGGTAACGCCTAGTAAACAGATAACTGGATGCTTTTAGAGTGAAACTGAACACCAGTTTTTCGTCTTTGGTGGTGATGGGGAACGTGTTTTGTTTCTCAAAATCAGCATGATCTTATAAAAAATTTAGTGTCTTAATGCATTTAGTTAAACCCTTTCTGCTAAGAAACCAATTTATGTCAATGAAATATTATGAAAATCATATTTCTGCATTGCACAGCATTATGTAGCAGTGAATTTCTGATGATAACGTTACAACTAGAAAATAACTATTAAACCAATTTTCCACAAAATCGATTGAAGTAATTCCTGAATAAGTCGACAGTTACAAATGGTGTACTTTTTCATTACCTGACATATTTTCAGGGTTTTTTTGACCCGTAACCTATCAATATACTTTCCCTTGTTATTTGGTTTTTTGAACTGCCTGCTGTCAAAGGAAGATTTGAAATCATGAAAACGAAAATAATGTATTCATTGTAACTGAACGTGGTAGACGACCACATAGAAGCCTTGCGTGGTGAAAAGTAAAACATTTAACTACTGAAATTGATGTATAGTGCTCGAAACTTTTGTTTATTTTCCCCATTAAATTGTTAAAGCAAGTTAAATTTAATTACTAGTTAGGATCTAAGGGGATTTAGTAACTATATTTTAGGAGAAAAAGTATGGAAATTTTTTTTAGAATCAAATATTTTTTATTATTGATGTGTGTGTGTGTGTTTTTTTTTTAAATGACTTTTTTAAGACTTTATTTTCTAATATAATTATCGTCAGAGCTACCCCTTCGGTCCTTAGTATATCATAATTTAAAAACGATAGTCATTGTTCTCGTTTGAAATATTTGAGGAATAAAAGTAATTTATATTTAATTATAAATAGTAATTTGGAAAAAATATTCCGATCGGCACATATAATTATTGTACAGTAAAACCTTGGTTTCACGGACTAAAACAGGACGAAGGGGACGACGCAGTTTTCTCTATAAAGTAAATTCATTTTGTACTATTCATCTGATCTTACAAAGTACACTGGCAGTCATAGGAAATGGTCGATGTAGGAAATTCAAGGGCCTGGCAACACTTATAAACGTGACAAATACGATTTATGAGAGGTTTGTTTGAAATCTATACTAAACAATACTTTGATATTCCCATATTATGCACTTTACAGAACCAATCGATCATTTTCTATGGATGTGATGTACGTGTGCGTACATTAAATACTACGTTTTTAACATTTTTTTTAGTATTGAAATTCAAATTAATTGGGAAAAAGGAATTTTAAAGCTTATATTACTGTACAGTTTTTGATGATTTTCAGTATCCCTATAATTAATATCATTCTTTGTACGTTCCCAATGCTAACGCTGCACTGAACAGTAAGTCTTCTTGAGACATCCTTTCACAAATTCGCCTCTTTTTCAAAAACTACAGGTGCTATCAGTTGTAGGTGTGAAAATCGATTTTGTTTCTAATATTATAAAGTATCATATGAAATAAAATTTTGTCTTCTACAGTATGTAAATTAGTATTGTAAAACTTATTGGCAGTTTACAATAAAAGTGGAAACAGTATTGTGAGTAGGCGTTACGAAATCTGAAGTCTTATTATTAAATCGAGGCTCTTCAAGCTGAGGTTTTACTGTATATTTTAATGTCTTGAAAAATACTGGAAATGTTGATTTCATTATGATGTTATTAAATCTGCGTAAACAAAAGTATAAAACGGAAAATAGCAAATCCATCTTTCTGTATTTCTTGAGAGAATATTGAGTTTATAAATTAAACAAAACACACTGAAATCTTTCTTTAACATATCTTTCAAAAACGTTTGAAGTCATCTTGATGAATAATGGGTTGATAAATAAGAATGGAATTCTAGAAAGTTTTCCACATGCTTCATGTCTATGACAAAACAAGGTCTAATTAATACATAATTTTCGGCAACCCGTCCCCTTTTTTATGAATGCATGTCATTCATTTCTTTTTTTTTTTATTTTTTTTTTATTTTCATTTTGTTTACTTTGTGCTATTAAGGTTTTCCTTTCTTTGATAAGTGGTTATTTGGTGTTGAAAGGTGAAGAAGTGTTTCAAAGGTTTCGGAAGAAACAAAATCTTTATTATATTTTGTAGATATTCGCTGAAAGGAAGTGTGAGTAACATACAATGTGGTCCAAAAGTCTCCATGCATTAGGGATTGTTGTCCAACCTCCCTATTTATATAATAGAGCATTCTTGTCATTACTTTAGAAATACATAATGCTTCTGAATTAATACAATCTTACATTTTTACGTGCATAGGCTGTATTAAAAAAAAATAATGAACATTCTATTTGGATCGATCCCGAGAAACCTACAGGGAAAGTCAGTACGCTATCCATTCGACTATGCTGCTTGCTGGAAAACAAAACTGCATTATTGTATTTATCTGAGTTTTGGGGAATATTCGCCTGTCGAGACCTCAGCGACCAATTCAAGAACTTTGAAACTACTGATCAGATTATGAGCGCGCACACGACTCATAGTTCCTATGTATTAGGACCTTTGGGCCACAAACAACTGCTCATGTTCCTAAAGTTATTTGTTGACATGGTATCCAATTTGTTACTTTAGAGGAAATGAAAAGATACTTTCTAAGAATGTATATATACCTAACAATTAGATATTTAAATTTGGTAAAAAGGTGGTTAAGAAAGTGATACTGGCATTAAACAATTAATTCACATTGGATTGACATATTCAGTTATCTTATTTTCTGAAAGTTGGATTTTAGTTTTCAGTATCTTGATGTTAATGTAACAGTTCAGTAGCCACTTTCAGTTGAGAACTTCAATGGTGTTTGGTGTATTCTGGCTTTCTAATCTCTCTTCTTTTACCGGAACTTAACACAAATCATTCACAACCCTTTCAACAGGCCGACAAACCTACCACGCCAATCTCCAAGGCAACGACTCCCACCTCCTCCGGAATGCCCACGCTGCCTGGCTCCAGTGGACTGAAATCTGCAGGGCCCGCAGTGGGGGCCTACCCCCCTTACTCCCTGGCTGGAGTGGCTGGGTCACGAAACAGTGACCTCCCTGGGAGTGGCTCATTCAACCCCTCCTTGCATAACAGCGTGGCCCCTGCATCGTACTCAAGACCTCTTGTAAGTTGGTTTCTATACATAGTCTTGTATTTGCTCGCATATAATATGCAATGGCATGTATTACGCACCTCGAAGTCCTTTTTTTGTTGTGTATGTAGTTACGCATGTGATTTTTTATATTACTAGATAGTGAATATTATGTGGCATTATCTCCATAGAGAATGTGTATGCCTTATTAGTATTGGAACAATGTTATCAACAGGGATTGCTGGGAGATCTTGTGTAAGCTCCAGTTAAAATGAACTCGGTCTGAAATAAGCATGAAATAATTTGATATGCAGTGAGCATACAAGATGGCGAAAATATAACCATTTGGAATACATAATTTCCATACATATAGATAATTGCAATCACTCCGTCGTGTGTGTTAGAAATACAATACAAGACAGGAATTAAGCGTGGGATTTTAATTGAAGCACCAGTAAATAATTAACTAATTCTACTCTGTTTTATTATGGTATGTATGAAATTCTGATGTGTATAATGTAATATTAATACCCCAGGTTAAATAAGGCGGAGTATAAACAGAATAGCTTGAACTAAACTGGGGATTTGAATTGGATAAAACATTAATATTTTGGATGTTGTGATATTTGAAGAAAGGAAGGCGAGCTGTAACATGCAAGTCTATAAACCGTTCGCAGAAAGAAGCGAATCTCAAGCATGATAATGTAGCTGGAATTGGTAGTCGAGTTGCAGTTAGTCACTGCTCCGAAATTACCTGAAATGAATCCGGCAGGGACTAACAGGGAGTTCCGGTTCGCTCCTGTCCATTTCGAGCTCTGCATATTCTTGAATATTGTATGAAATATTGATCAAAACTTGGGCTACTAATGTGTACAGGTTACTGATAGGAGAGAAGTAGTGACTGATTAGGGCATTGTTAATGGATAAATTGAGTATGTTAAAAAGAAAAGAAGAGGAGGAAGATAGTGCATGCAGCTTATTCATACTATTAAGGAAGAAATATTGTACACTGGGACTAAAGGGAAAATGAAACATTAGGACGATTTGAGAAAACTAAACTTTCTCCGAAGGACCTTCTGCTCTTTGCTGAGTATTTTGATGGTGGTCATCACTAATGAGCAAGCTAACAGATAATAAATAAGAGATCAAAAACTCAAAGGAAAAACAGAAGTTACGGAAATAAAATAGGAATTTTGAGGGAGAGAAGCTGAAAAATCTACCTTTTATGACTGGCGTAACATTCAGGAAAATGTGCTGAGTAGTTATGTAATACTGAAAAGTTAAATATACAGCACGTACGTCTTTGGAATGAAAATACCATTGTAGCGCAGTTTACAGTGCCAAATATGACCGTAAGAAATCCGATGATTTTGTCAGTGAGCAACTTCAATATGCCAAATGTAGCAACACGAAAAAATGTGAATATATATATATAAGGCGTAACCAGATTTGAATCAACGAGATCTTTAGCGTTCTAAGAGGAAAATAGGGTAAATAAATTGAAGAAAATAGTAATAATGAAGAAAGCATATAAAAACAAACTTTTGGAATAGTATTTATGCGTCATTGTATAAGATTTTGATTGTTCTAAAGTTTTATTCATTTTGGAAGAAATGTTTCAAATCGTAGGAGAATCTACTCGGGATCGTACTTTTCCGAACTAATGCAAATGAAAATACAATATTAGAATGTGAAACTCGTACTGCGTAGTAGTTATAGAAATTATCAGATGCAGTTGTAGGTAGTGGTGTGTCACCCGTATGTAGCAAATAGTCTAAAATGGCTCCCTACCATTTTTATTCCGTAGCTTTTCATTTCTTCAACTTTATTTCATAGTTTCTGCCACTTATAATTTTCATCATTGTCTTTGTCCATAGGATTCAATAATTACTACCACTTTATCCCAGATGAACGCAAACAATGTGTTCTATAGATTTTCATAATTACTAAGTTACTACAAGTGGACTATTTTTCGTATTTAGTTTAGTGATATATTTTATTTCAACGAAAGTATGGGATCGTTGGAGTTACGTACCAGGATGTTCTATTGTTTTTCAACAAAATTTAGTAAGATTTGAAGCTCCTATTACTAGAAAATCGAAGGTTTTCCGCAAGAATTAATTTCTTTTTGGAGAAAATAATGTCCATGATGTAGATGATGGTCTGGTTCCCTTTATTTATTATACCAGTAAACACTGTTAGTATGGGTTACCTAATGCAATAACATAAACATCCTTATAGTTGACTATATATATTTTATGTTTCTTTATGCTATACATATATAGACTTCAAATCTCGCAACTTTCGTATAATTAACATAATATTTATGTGGATTGGCCTTAGTAGCCATTTTTTGTTCGAGTTTATAAATATTGTATCTGATCCATTAAAAGCGTTAGCAAGTACACAGAAAAGTGCTACGGTTTGAAATATTAGGAAAGAATATCTGTTGACCCAGATTTGCCAGTAACAGTATACAGTTATTTAATGTAAAACCTATTTCGCAAATATCAACAAAGGCACTTGCTGGTTTATTAAATTCCACAGAATGAGTGCAGCGCGATAGGGAGTCACGTCTTTATCAAACTATGGTTGGTAGTTATTGTGTGAAACCTTACGCACGCGTAGTAAATCAGACTGGTCTACAAAACTATAATTCATCGATTTGTCCTGATGGTTTTCATCCCACTACATTAAGTCATCAGGCAGCTTTCGTTACACTTACTTAATTCGATATTTCTTTTCTATTTCCTATTTATTGCTTTCAGGTATGTCCGTTGCTTTAACTCTGGTATTTCAATACACGCGTGTACACACAGTGACAGATATCTCTGTAATGTTGACTATTAATGTTATTGTCGATACAATGTAATTTATTTCACTTATGTTTGCATCATTAAACTTTTTCTTCTGTTTTTAAAGTAAACTTCACACTATCTTTTAGGCTTTTCCAGCTGTAAAACATGCATGTAAAGCAACAATCTCCAACAAAAGATGGCAGCACTACCTCCGTATATGACTAACGTATTTTTATCGTTGCACAAAATTTCAATACTGCTCCTGCAAATTCAAGCCTAGAGAGTTTTAACTTTCAGGGAAGAAAATTTATGACCAAGAGTTCGAACAATGCCGTTTGTTCATTGTTGAAAGAGCTTTACTGTTATATGTTTTGATATTTACAACAACAATGAAGAAAAACTAAAATATAAAATCGGCATTGATCGAACTCTTGAAATAGTTATGAACTTTCAACCCTGAAAGTTTGACCTCTCTAGGCTTGAATTTGTCAGAGCAGCATTGAAATTTCGTGCAACGATAAAAATACATTAGACATATACGGAGGTTGTGCTGCCATCTTTTGTTGGAGATCGTTGCTTTACGTTAACCTTAAAAAACTTAAATAATGGAACAAGCTTCAAGAGCTTATTGGTGACATCAAAACAAGAAAAAAATCTCTGAAGAAATTTCGTATTATACCTAGTTTCGGAGTAGACTCTCAAAGTTAGGGCGATATCGTTACAAATGACGTCATATCTCGACAAGTAATGACGTAAGTCGTGTCTGCTTAGCAAATAATCAAAGTTTTAACCAATACGTCTATGTAAGCATTGTTTATGATTAAAAATTTTATCTGAAAAGTTTTTCCATGTTTATCTTCGATACTAATTCCTTGACAGTGAAATCCTTATGTTTCAAAACCTATCTCTGCGAGCACTCCCTCTATCACATATATTGCCTAAATCGATGTATTGGGTACTTCTTTGATTATAATTTGCTAGGCCGACCACGATCACGTCATTACTTGTCGAGATACGACGCCATTTGTGACGATGCCGCCCTAACTTTGTGTGCCTGTAGCTCTGAAACTTAAGCAATTTCCAAATTTCTTCGAAGTCGCTTTCTTCCTGGTTTTGATGTGAGTAATCAGCTCTTGAAGTTTGTCCCATTATTTCAGGGACACACTGTATATGACGTTCCAAGCTATTACAACTACTCTGAACACCCTGTATTAATGCCAACTACTGAAACGCTAATATTATCTCAATCATGAAAACTTACGCAATTTTTAGAACTGTATTGACCAAATTTAAAAAAAAAAAAAAATGCTGATAGAATGTGGTTGGTGACATTACCTTCTATGTTTTTAATGAAATCGTTCTGAATAGTAGGCATGTTTTTTTTTTTGTTTTTTTTACTTTGGTTGGTTAATAAAAGTACTTGTTATTCTTTGTTATATTTAATTAAAATTGTAAATACCTACGTGGTCTAACGAAGGGCTTTCATTTCCAACAAATCAGTTCCTCACATTGTTAATAAAGACCCATTTATTGCACACGAAGGGCCAGTATATCAAATCAAACAACTTACCTGTATCTCAGGGCTGAGATATTTTAGTTCAGTTTGATATACTTCTCGCTTGTATGCCGTATTTCTTAGGTATATAGAAATGGTTTGGAACTTTCTAACTATAATAGTGCGAACAGTAACCTTATTCCAGCATGCGTGATTATACAGCTCCGTCGAGTATTTACGTTTGCAGACTGTTCTATAGCATGAGTTATTTAGTTCTCTGTAGTGCAAAATTCTCGTAATATCCTTTTATTGTAGTTTAGTAAACTGTCTTAGATAAGAAAGTACGTAAAGAAAACGTTCCTAGAGGATTGTGTAATTGTGTATGTCCTCTTGTTTTCCAGATTGGATATGACCCTCACCCTCATGTGCGAACACCAGGTCTCGGTACTAATGGACTTGGAAGTATACCTGGAGGAAAGCCGTAAGTACCGATCTAAAGAAGTGTGTGTAATTGTTGTCATGTTTACTCAGATTCATAAATTATGGCAGGTCAAAATTTTTTTCGATGTCTAATTAGTAATTCTTCAACCTTTTGAAATTTGCACTGAAAACTCGAAAGAAGTTGAATTTCAGAAGATTCACCGCCTACGTCATTTTGTGTCCTCGCTGGTTCCAAATACCCTAACGATATGGCGATTGTAAACACGATTAGTTTCGCTAAATAATATATCGGGTGAAATGGAGGGTACCTTTAAGATTGATGGATTTGTCCAATATATGGTGTAGAGCAGTGGTGTTCAAATTGCAGACTCCGGTCCGGATCCGGACCCCTAAGAACTATTCCACGGTTTGGTTTGAATTTGAATTAATTTATGGCCTTTCGGCATCTTTGTCTCACGTCGGGTTCGATAAGATGTCAAAAGTACTGTGTGAATGTATTACATATACAAACTCCATTAATTGAAATCCAGAAGAAGAAAAAAAAGCATGGAAGTGTAATGTGAATTCAAGCTGATGTACGCCGTGTTTTTTTTTTCTTTTTTTAAATAAATATTTCATACAATTATACGGAGTAACCAGAGTGGTGCTGTATTATTCTCCCTTTTTAATTTATTTATGGCCTTTAGGCATCTATGACTAAGGTTGGGATACGTTAGGGGAAAGGAGTTGGCCAGGGCATAAGTTGAAGGTACCACTACGACATTATCCTGGTGTAACTAAGGATAAACCCTAAAAAAATCTCAGAATGGTTGGCCGCTGGTATCGAACCCAGGACCTCCCGAGTTCAAAGCCAACACTCTTGCCAACTAAGCTACGTACGGTCGCTGGGTCTTATTCATAGACTACTATCTGCACCGCAAAGGCCTTTTTACTATATTAACATCCATCCGGACCCCAGGAAAAATAATTGTGGACCCCTGTTGTTGTAGAGGAATCAGAAATGGCGGTCTTATTCGGAAATAAAGAAAAGCGCGATGTTGTTACAGTGTATTGCATTATGAAATGCAGTAAACTGTATTTCAATTTTTCAGAAAATTTTCTCTCTGCGTTCTTATAAAATAAATTTTCATAATGCTTTTACATGTAAACGTTGTCTTAAAACCTGTGGAAAGTATCTGTTGCTATCAGCTGCATTATACTTCGACTCTCATTGAAACAAGCTACTGAGGCAGCAAAGGAAATTTCGAACATAACGTGAGAAAATTGATAAGAAAATAAAATAAAAGATTAATAATTAACATGGGGCACGTCAAATTGAATAATGCGCAATATTTCATTTAGTCCATTGGACTTCGTCAGGTGGTGGAAGGTACTAACAGACATGTAGTCGGAAGCAGACTGCTTAGAAGGCGAGCACGTGTCAGTAGTGTGCATGTGACGTCACCTGGTGATTGAATGTAAAGTGCCTTGAAGCACAAACATTTCATTGCTTTCCAAAAGCGGTTTTGTGCAAAAATTGATATAATCGTATTCTACGATTACTTTTGAATGTGTGTTTGGACAACCCTGTTCGTTCGTAGTGTTTAAATTATGTTTTTTGTTTACCCTATGGATTCCTTTCCAAATTTAGACATCCCTTTGTATATGAATGAATTATTCAACTTCTGTAGTTCCTCATTTTTATGTATTGTATTAAACTCCACTCCATTGTTTGCTACAGATTGACAGAGCATTCACCCTCAAAAAAGGAAGAAAATAAATTGATTGAATTTGTAACTTAACCATAACTAAAAAAAATAATAAATTCACCACAGCTGTATTTTGTAAACCTACTACTGAAGAAATATTTATCCATTTCTCCTCAGCTCATTCGTCTGAACAAAAGAGTAATATATCTTTGTCGTTCTAGCAGAAGACACTAACTCCAGATTTTGCTGTGTTCAGTTATAGATACTGTTTATTGAGTAAAGGATGATAAAAGATAAGCAGCAAGAACTAATTTATACGGAGCCGCCGTGGCTTGGTGGTAGATCGTTGGCTTAGCATTCTGGAGATCCTGGGATCGATCCCAGCGGTCGCCCATCCTGACAGATTTTTCTCAGGCATACAAGGCAAATGCTGGGATGGTACCTTGAAAATAAGCCCTGGCCGTTTGCCTTCAAACATTCTCTTCCCCACCCTATCCCTGCCTGAAATGCCTAAGGCCAGACCCGAGTAAGACCAACATTAGATTGGATTTATATTAAAAGGCAATTAAACAAAGCATTAAAAGTATTTTTTTTTTTGTACTATACATAAAAAAAATCAGACTAAGAGGAGAGGTATAATTTCGGCATTGGTGGAAAGGAATACATAGACCAAAAAAAAAAAAAGCATACGTGGACTAGTTTACAACATAATGTAAATATTAAGGGGCGGGAGGACAAAGTGCCGCCGTGTGGAGGTACTGTGCAGGATAATTGCATATAAGAACAAGTGAAAGAGGGTTGGCAGCCTGCAATTTAAAAACAAACTCAAATGAGAACATACTAATGATGTGTATCTTGCTATTGTGCATATTTAGGGAAAAATGCATAGAGTCTCTGTGACTTCTGTGATCTGTCATTCTGTGTTAAAAGACCATAGTGTATACATTCGAAATCTTATAATCGTAAATCATTTTTGTTTTCCAGTGCGTACTCGTTCCACATGAATGGAGAGGGTCAGCTGCAGCCAGTTCCTTTCCCAACAGACGCGCTGATTGGTCCAGGGATTCCAAGGCATGCACGGCAGATTAACACACTAAGCCACGGGGAAGTAGTGTGTGCAGTGACCATCAGTAATCCAACCAAGTACGTGTACACGGGAGGCAAGGGATGTGTCAAGGTTTGGGACATCAGCCAACCAGTTAGCAAGAGCCCCGTCTCACAGTTAGACTGCCTGGTAAGCTATAGGATTGATTTTTATCCAATCTGTTCAAGAACCGTACTTCTCCAAGATTCCAAGAATAGCTGTATTTTATTAATTATTCATTTCCAGTGCGTGTACCTTCGTCTTCAAAATTTAATAGCAGGGCATTGTCGATTTAATGAAATATGTTTCATTGTCTAGATGTGTCGGCTAAGAAACCTCATTATCGCGGAGTAAATAAAACAATCATTTATCACAATTTTGCCTCGAGTCATTTTTTTAAGTGCCACTTTTTGGGGGGGCGTGGGGAGCATTGATTTGTCACAAATCCTCTTATCCAGATATCGTGGAAACTAGGTGGTGGGGAGAAACAGTTTTCGTGGCGGAGTGACATCTCGCATGCTAGGTTACGGACCCGCACTCTCTTGACTTTCAGGCCGACTGTGATATGGCTCCCTCCGTAATTGCAGGTTCCACCCTTGAAAGGTGCCTGCTCTATTGCGACGAAGATAACACTTAGTGGAATGCAAGTTTGTTCGTCGTTAAATTTAAATTTAACAACAGAGCACTTGCACTGCCTAGGATTTTTCAGCTAGAGAGTTTTATTATCCTAATATGCTGGGTCCACTTGTGTAAGAACCCGATATTTTTTCATGCTACCGCATAGTCAGTACAACGATTGATTCTGAAAGTCAGGTTTACTACTTAACGCTGTAGATCAACCCCGCCATCTTGGTACGCACCTTCCATTGATTTACACGGGAAATGTTTTACTCATTTTATGCCTCTCGGATGTAGAATATTTTAGTTCTGCTTTCACAAAATTTGTCTTGGTGGTTATTTTGACTCTTGTATAGTTTTGGTTTGTGAAGTTTCTCCAAATATATAATTATAATGTATTATTAATAGTTTGCTATATAAATCACAATATGTTAACGGGAAATTATACTGTTCCTGTGTAAAATATTGCATTTCTATAAAGTAGCATGAGTAAAAGAAAACATGACGAAAAACTGGGCGAAAACAGAAGTTAAAACTACACCCCTGAAAAATATAAGACTAGTAAAACAGTTCCCATGTTAATCAATGGAAAGTGCATACCAAGATGGCGGGGGTGATCTACAGCCCTAAGTACTTCATGTAACACTTCACGAAAATCATTAACAGTAAACTATAATGTTTCGTGTAATAGCCTCACACCCTTATTTTGGAGAGTTCAAATCTGAAGAAGAAGAATAAACAAAAATCAATACGCGCGTCAATAACAGTAGAACAGGATCACTTAGTACAATTTGGCTTGCGAAGTTATTTTTTAAGTTGTTGCTTTAGTTTTGTTTTAATAAATAAACTAGATTAGTGGGAAGGAATGACGAATGTGGCATTCCGTGTTGATCTGTGTACCAGCACTCTGCCTCGGGTCCAAATCCGATTTTGCTGGCAAGTCATATATCTAAATAGGTAGGTACAATTAAATATAGTACAAAGTCGTTTTGCTTATGAATTGTTACATGAAACTTGTAGTAATGACCGTTGACCATTCCTGTTTTTAAACTCAATCAGTCGTTAGAGATTCATCCAAAGTTTTAGGCAATTAAAAGTATACATGAAAGGATGAAGTCAGAAGTAATGACATGAAATGTGTAGGGAAGTCAGTAAAAAAAAATAGCATGCCATACAACTTTACTTACTAATCCCATTATGATGTGAACTCCTTACATGACGTACATATTTCCTGATTTGATCTTGATTATATGATCATGTGGTCTCGAAACGTTGAAAATAAATGCTGACGGCGTTAGAGAAATGATATTTCCCCTTCCAACCCCCCCTATGCTTTGGGAGATAGACAAACATGAAGCGCATTTACAAATTCATCGTTATGGCTTTCGCGAATATTTGAACTTCCGTCGAGCAGAAATTCCAAATCAGCAACTGGCGAATACAATCAGTCCTTAGATGTTATCGTATGTATAGTAACAGAAATTAACCTCTGTCGTTAGCGAGATTCTAACTCGGATCTTACAGTTGTCTGTCGAGTAGTTATAACCATTGGACTACTACAGAAATATTTCGTATACGCAGAACACCTGGCCAGCATCTGGCATACTCGAGTTCGACTCCGGTCATGGCAGAGAGAGATTTTTCTTAAGTGAGTCCTTGTATATAATATGAATCTCCAGAACTTATTAGAAGCAGAGAATTATACGTATATTTTAACAGCAGTACGTGATGTAAGGGAAAATAGTGTTGAATTTTTTTGTTTATGACGCATTTTGTTCCTTCCATTTTTAAAATCGTATTTGGCTGACTATTGCGCTAAGTGTAGTAAATCTAATGATGGTGTGGACCATAAATGTTTGTGGTGGAAAAATTGTCTAATAGTAGTGCGTAGTATTGCATATATATAAGAAAATGGTGTAATTATCAGTCTTGTTATGTGGTACAATTTCTCTTTCCTGTTCTTACTTTTAAACTTTTAATTATAATATATGTGTTACGGTGAATGTGCGAAATACGGTGTAATATACAATCGCCAGCAATTGGTGAATGTAGGAGCTCCTGCGTAGCCTAGTCGGTAGCGCGCTCGACTTCAGTGCGAGCGGTCCCGGGTTCGATTCCCGATGGGGGCTCAAATATTAGACCAACTCCTCCCTTCGGGGAGAGGCCTCATCCACTAGTGGATTGAATATGGCTGTGATTTATTTATACAATCGCCAGCATTTGGTGAATGTAGGAGAGATGAATACCATTGCTCACTACCTGATCTATCCTAACCTAAATGGACCGGTTATTTCATACACCGACGGCCAGGGGTGGAATGGAGGGTATACGCGGGTACACGCCGTGTACCCACCTAATAGTATAAATCACAGCGTGTACCCACCTCAGTGCATAAATATAAAGGAACGTGTTCCCAAATCCGGATTTTTATTGAGCAGCGTGTACCCCCCAAAAATCTTACCATTCCAGCCCTGCACCGACCAATTCATAACTTTCACCGTAACACACACACAAATATATATTACAAATTTATTAATATTTTGTGTTACTAAGACATCCTTGTTTTATTTTTCTAGCAACGGGACAACTACATCCGCTCTGTGAAATTGTTACCTGATGGTCGGACTCTGATCGTCGGTGGAGAGGCTAGTAATCTCTCGATATGGGATCTAGCTTCACCTACTCCGAGGATAAAGGCGGAGCTTACCTCCAGTGCACCTGCTTGCTACGCTTTAGCCATTAGTCCAGACTCCAAGGTAATCACCAGCTTTTTCCCCCTGTTTTTATAGGATTAAATCAGAACAATTGAAGAAGGCAAAATGGCTGCGTTTGTTACATCGTTTAAGTCAAATGAAATCGATAATAGATTCGTGAAGTGTCAAGTACTCTCATAGGTCTAATTCGATTTGTTGTTGATATTCCCTCTGCTGCCCCTATTTTACAAAACTACCAACGGATATGAACGAGCGTAAAATACGATATTGTTTCCTTTTCCTCGAAATTGCACTCTGTATTAGAGTGGCGTAAGCTCTGTACATTGGTATATATTTGGTTAACAAATGTGTACAGTCACACTGTTTAACGAGTTTCCAGTTTGTGAAAGATAGCTCTCCAAGCAGGTGGCCGTTTCATCTGACAGAAGGAAGAAGAAAAAAAAATCACTCCTCAATTTCCAAAAGTATGGCTAAGGATAATAATGTGAAGCATATTCAAATATTAGAAACATCTGTTTTACTGTGTTCTGTTTTAAATAAATAAAAAATAAGTCGTCTCTGGGAAAACAAAGTGGTGTGTCTGAAAAAAAGAATTAGAATTGAGAGTTATGGTTATCTCTGTGTTCATCATAAGATCTGTAAGTTGCCAAGTACTGTATCTCTGTAACCAATAGTTTCTGTGATTCACAAAATACAAAAGCTACTGCACTGTTACATTATATGTCTTTGCTAAATTTAAAACGTTTCTCCTGAAAAGTTCAGAAAAATTAGATAAGTCAGTTTGTTTTCCCAACGAGAAATTAAACTTAATTTGTTCCTACAATGCACAAAACTATGTAATTGTTCTAAATTTCTTCTCGCATTATTGTATATCTTAGCCTGGTAAAGACTCATGTCTTCGAAACTAATGGTTGAGTTTCTGTTTGAGAAAAGAGACCCAAGTACAGTTGTTGGTTTTGTATGTGTAGTGGAATGAAACTTCGTTGTGCCATTGTCGTAAATTCAGCCCTTGGAGCTCAATTTACGGAGGACTTTAGATGAGAACGGTTACTAACAACAAAGATATAAATATGTAAGAGGTTAACTTGATAAAGAAAACTGCTCTGATTAGAATTGTGTGTTATTTAAATTTCTGTAAGATACAAACAGTTGACTCATTCAGTCGAGATACATTGTTTCCTCGTATATAATATAACAGACTGGTTTCGACCTCAGAATTTATGTAGATCATGGTTTGTATGGACTGAAGAGCCAAACACATGATTCCTGTACAATGACAGTCTGTGTAGAACACGTCGCAGACTGTGCATAATCTGTAAGAGACATATGAGTTGATGAACCCAAATTTTAGAGGTAGAAGTGGAGTGGCTACACACAGATAGATCAGTGTACCTCATGATCATGTGAGAGGCGTGAGTTGGTACATTGGAATTTTGAACACAGCAGAATTACATAATGATACGTGATACATAGAGATTACATAATTTCTAAGCATATGTTAAAGATGATGCTGGTTCGTGGTAGTCATATGAGTTAACTTATTAGGCATATTGCGAAATCCATGAACACCATTGACACGTTTTCATGACACTCGTTAGGAAATATGGACCGCGGTGACTCAGTGGATCTTCAGTTTTGATCCCAACTCATGCCATGTGGGTTTTGTAGTGGACAAACACCGTGTGCTTGTGTTTTCTCGGCGTTCTCCCAGTTTCTTCATTCCACCAGTTCTCCCATTATCCGTTCGACGTGAGCCAAAGTTGCCTAAAGACGTTAAATAAACTTCAAATCAAATGAGATAAAATACTAGGTTTCATCTGTTCTATTAATAAGGGTAATCAATTTTTGCAGCCTTATTACGAAATGACAGTTCTTATATATGCGATATCTTGTTGCTTATCACATTATCGTAGAAGTCTGTTTCTTTGTAGTTGTAACCGTGTGTTTGCTACCAATGTGTAGTAGTTCAGTTCCTCGAGGCGGTGGTTCCGTCCCCGATGTATGAGATTGTTTTGTTGGGATAGTACTGTTTGTACTGAGCTTTTCCAAGATAAAACTTAAAACTGTGTTGAGACTGGGTTCAGCTCTGATGAAGAGGATAACCAAGCATGGACTCGCTTGACTGCAGAAAATTGCCCCTTCATCCACGATGATACAAACACAGTCTGGTCTTAACCTGTGAATGATAGTAATGGTCCCGAAAATTAAGACTCGAAAAAATAGACTCAAATTAACACTACTACTATGTGTAATATGCCCCTATACACACTGAACGATTTTGTGGAAGGAATAACTCTGGTCTCAAATACACGCAGACTCCCTATTCTCAAAATACTTTCGGCGCACACTGTTCTTTCTGGCAGATGGAAATTCTTCTTTCTAAAGTCCTGTTTCTCACTGGGCAGAAGTATACTCACGCAGTTGCAATAGAAAAATAACTGCGCCCTTGATAGTACTTTCAACGAAATTTTCACTAAAGTATCGTGCTTGATACTTTCTGCTTGGTTCCACCGCGACCAACAAACAATCGTTAAATTCTTTAAAAGCAGTGCAAAAAGTCCGCAGAGTGATGTATAATAATTCGCTTTAATAATTGCAACAAACGTTCTGATGTAATATATCTGTACGTATTAATCCTTTGCAATATTTCAGATCAGCGTGCGCCTTGACTTACGACACCCTTTATATACACTCATTAATCATAGGACTAAAATACTAAAGGTTACAAGAGATTTTATTTTTTCAAAACAAACTGTCATAAAATTTCCAGTACTCTATAGAGATGTTTTTGAATGTGCAGTGTCCGAATATTTTTTATACACACTATTAGTATTATCGTCACAATTGTACGGTGACACACTGAAAATATTACGTTCATAGGAATCTCAATGAAAAGGAATATAGAGAATACAATTGCTTTTTCCTTATTCGCACTTTTTACAGTGTATCTCTGCTCTTAAAGAACCGACTTGTTAATATTTTGTGGCTGTATTGTCTTTAAATGTTAATGAATATATATCCCACTTTAAACTTCGCAAACGCAAAAATAAACTTTGTTCTAGATGCGAATATTATTGCTACAGAACATGAAATCTCTTCTGAATTTTTTAAATACATGCCACGACGAACCTAACTTTCACTCTGCATAGATTTTTTTCTTACACGGAAAAATATATATTCCAAAATTACGGTGAGAAATTACAAATATTGTCTGACTTAAGAATCCTAACCCAGCTTTTTTTTATTATTTATTTTTTTTACTCAAACTCTTTTTCGTATGCATATGCTTAAGAATAACTAACTAACTCTATGGCTTATGGTACTCGCAAGTTCTCGCCGCAGTAACAAACGTTCGCCATTGGATTCTATCCTGGGCAACATCAAGCCAGTTTTCATCACGAACGCCTACTTCTCGAAGATCTCTTCTAATATTGCCCTTCCAACGACGTCTCGGTCTTCCCAATAGTCTTCTTCCATCCAGAAATATTCCGCGGTTAATGTTTCGTAATGGTGTAATGCGGAACGCATATGTTCCGGACAGGCAGACGGCGACAAGGACAACTCCGGTGGATATCATTGAAGTACCTCTTAACAGTAAATTAAGTATTTAGCAGAAATGTATGTCAAAGGCGGTCCATGAAGATACAAAAGGTTGGTAATAAGTTATATTTCAGTCGGCATCGTAAATATCGACATCAGACATTAATGCAGTGAAGTGAACTACGTACATTAAGGTTAATGTAAAGCAACGATCTCCAACAAAAGATGGCAGCACTATCTCCGTAGATGTTCAATGTATTTTTAACGTTACACGAAATTACAATGCTGCTGCTACAAATTTAAGCCTAGAGAGTTCCAACTTTCAGGGAAGAAAGTTCATAACCAATTCAAGATTTCTAATCCGTGCCGATTTTTTATGTTATTTTTTGTTCATTGTTAAAAGAGCTGGTCACTCTTTTAGCATATCGTAGTTTGCATTAAATGTATATATTTCTATAAACACTGCATGCTTTAAATTCACGACGGGTAACCACTCTATACAGTTCTTGAAATGCATTGTAAATCACCTGTCAAATCCTGTAATAATAATTTATTTATTTTAATTTCAGGTGTGCTTCAGCTGTTGTAGTGATGGCAACATCGCCGTTTGGGATCTCCACAACCAGACTTTGGTTCGACAATTCCAGGGCCATACGGATGGTGCTAGTTGTATAGACATTTCGGCAGATGGTACGAAACTGTGGACAGGGGGTCTCGACAACACAGTGAGGTCGTGGGACTTACGGGAAGGTCGTCAACTCCAACAACACGATTTTACGTCACAAATCTTCTCCCTTGGCTATTGTCCCATGGGTGAATGGTTGGCTGTTGGTATGGAAAACTCCAATGTGGAGGTTTTGCATTGTACCAAACCCGACAAATATCAGCTGCACCTCCATGAGAGTTGTGTGTTATCTTTGAAGTTCGCGGCGTGTGGGAAGTGGTTTGTAAGCACAGGGAAGGACAATTTGTTAAACGCATGGAGAACGCCATATGGAGCCTCCATCTTTCAGGTGGGTTGTGTGTGTATGTCAATCAACATTTCCGGTAGAAATAGTCAGTACTTGAAGAGATTTTGGACAAAAATCTGCTTTCTTTATTTCTAAAATCGTGTTTGAGACCATCTAAAAGCATCAGGACGCGCAAGGTCAGTGGACAAAACCATTTGTGCCTGCCATAGTTTCGGCACTATTGATCTTGTAATTACTTCAGCAACTTCTCTTTGTCGTACAGGCGTTTTTTAACATAGATTTTGTTTTTCATTTAGTGGTAAATAGTTTTGCCAGCACTACACGAACCTCTCATCCGAACTCAATAAATTCTAATAGCTTGGAGAAACATATCTAAATGAAGTATTAAGAATATTCCTAGTTCTTGAACAAACAGAATTTTGTCCGAAAATAATTTTCATTCTAGAGCTGAAAATCTTTGTCACAGACCGTAAATAAATAAACAAAATAATAAGGGAGATACATACATATTTGAACAACAGTAATAATAATACACATGTATCGGCTTTAGTTTTTAAATTGTCAGCAGAACTCAGCAGATTTGAGTGGCGGTCGGTACGTACAGTATTAAAATGTATGATGTGCAACTGTAAACGGAAGTATAAATTACACATGCGTTGACTCTGATGTTAACAGCCAAGAAACTTCCATATTAGTCGTAAGCACCTACGTATTATGTATATATGTAAAGAGAAGACCCAGCTCGTTTCGAAAAGTTCTATTCCTGTCTCGACTGTTGTAGTTCGCTTGACCAAAATTATGCCTGACTTTTGTCTGCTTCGTGAGTATTGAAGGACTTTTTTTTTTTCGCGTTTTGACCGCTTAAAACATCTTTGTTTTATTTGTTGCCCCAACCTTTCGCTTTTCAGTAGTCAAAATCTTTTCAATGCCTTAAATCTTCGAGATGTAATGTTTCTAGTCTTCCATCAAACAAACTATAGGAAGAACAATCACATTTTAAAATATTTTCGATTATGATATATTTTCGTAATTTATCTTTCGCAAATTTTGTCACATGTACTTTTTATTACACCCATGACTAGTGCACATTTAAAAAAGGCCTAATGTGTAGCTAAAAAATTAGATTTTTCCTAAGAACTTCCTCGATTGAGACTTAGTTGTAAGAAAAAAAAAATGCATGTCTCAACTTATATTTACGCACTTTAATGAATCTGAGAAAATAGTTTTCTTACCATGATAGTACCAGTTTCTTACCATGATAGTATCAGAAGTCACTGTATGCAGGGCTCAAATGTAAGTTTTCATGAAACGAAACGCTTTACTTCTGTTTTTTCCTTTCTTTATATTTACTGTAGTGATGAGACGGAACAGAAAAGTTCCAGATATGCACGAACGGGAACGCCGTTCCGGTCCATTTCGAGCCCTGACTTTCCGAGTTTCAAGGATTCGGGTAAGGCTTTAAATGTAGGAACAGGTGTGCAAACCTTGTGAAAACTACAAATTGAACTGTTTCTGCACTTTTAAAGTGTAGTTTTCGCAAGGCGACTTCTCTGTTCTTTATGTTCTACCTTTAAAGTCCTACCCTAATCCTTGTAATGGCTCACTGCGATGTGAGTGAAATCTCGTAGAAACGTTACATCAAGGGAGACTTCCGCTACTATCATGGTAAAAAAATGATTTTACGTTCATTACGATTCCATATTTATGAAAACAAAGTTAGTTTGCGTACTATAAAGGAAATTAAAGAACTATCTGAATACTGCCTGTTCAGAGAATATGGAAAGAGGATTGATTTGAAACTCAAAAGATAAAAAGATACTTGCCTACTCTAAAAGAGGAACTTATTTATGTAATTGCAGTCATTTATACACATGATAGGAAAAGAAAAATAATGCCTATTTACATGTAAATAGTGCATTCCCTTTTTAAGTTCTCTATCGTAGGATCCTAAAATAAATATACTGCTTAGCTTATTGTATTCGAGTTTGTTTTGTTGTTAATAATGTTATTTAATGACTAAGGTTCTTTCAGCATTCATTAATTTTCTTGTAAACTGTTTGATTTAAAATCCTTCATGTCCTGTTCTTTAATAAGCCACTCCTTTGGAAAAGATGCGAAGATTAAACCAGATAATTTTGACATAGACGGTTCATCTCTTGTCTGATGAATCTTGTTCTGTTAAGATTAACAGATTGTCTTCGTATACATGAGAAATAAACTATCAGGGACCCCAAGTAAATGGATGTCCCTATGTAGTATACAAAGCCCAGTCTACAGTGTTAAGGCGGCAACTCATTCGGAGGATTTCTAACTCTCAGCAAGTTATAATGATTTAAAAAATCAGAACAATTCACGTTCTTTTCAAGGTCTCTGATAATTTGCAAGGTAGCTCAGTTATGTACATTAAGGATAGCCGGTGGGAATGCGAGGATGTATTAATTTGTTCCATGACTTTCATCGTATTTCTTACAGATTTAGATAAATTCTAGGATATATAGTTGTATCCTAGCTGGGTAGGCATGCGGGTTCGACCCCGCGGACAACCATCCTGACAGATTTTCCAGGGGTTCCTTCAGTTTCACCAGGCGAATACCGGGATATCTTAAGAACCTGGCCAGAGATGCCTAAAGGTCATAAATAAATTCAATTCGTATCATAGCTCTCTGGGAAATCACGGTAAAACTGCTTACGGTATAAAACAGCGTGTCCGGTGGACTGGAAAACCGGGAAGAGTTAGGGAAATTTCTGCAATTCGGATAACCTGAAACCTTAGATGTTCCTTTTAGTACTGAGTCCTTGTTTGTTGGTAAGAAGTTGAAATATATGTGCAGAAAAGTTAGTCCAACCGACTGGAATTTAAGTCGAATTCACGTGGAGATTCAAGAATTCGTTGAGTACGCAGAAGTTGACCGTTTCGCTAGTACCTCAGTAGCAGAGCAGCTGCCCTGTAAGTGGTGACCTCTTGAGATCGATTTCCACCCAACTCAACAATCAGTATTATTGTACATTATAATTCAACCTCTGCAGTTTTTGTTATTCTCAACAAATCTTGCTCTTAAGATTTTGGATTCCGTAGGTGGTCCATTTTGTTTGTTTTCAAGTGTTTATTGAGATACATGCTATTGAACAATGTATTTTGTTTCCTTTTTCAGTCCAAGGAATCATCTTCTGTGTTGAGCTGCGATATCTCTGCAGATGACAAGTACATCGTAACAGGGTCTGGCGACAAGAAGGCCACCGTCTATGAGGTTATTTACTGACAAGGGGCCAAAGCTGCTACCTGATGCAAGGAGAGAAGTGAGCAACACAAACCGTATCTCAAAGTGAAAACGCTCGCTGAACTCAAGTGAAAATATGTTGTTGTTTTTTTTTTTTTT
>JAGDQP010012622.1:0-34474 GCA_022664845.1 Lepisma saccharinum
TGATCACCGTAAGCTTCGACAAGCATGCGATGCAATTCTGCAGCAGTTTTCTTCAAATGGTAAAAAAAAAAATCATTGCTGTCCGCACATCGTAGTTTGTAGGTACAAATTGCGCCATGTTCGATGCTATTCAACACTACACTATGACATGAAACTTGTCTGGTTGTGAGTTGTAAATCGTTATCAGCAGTCAAAACAAGCAAGTGGCGCCAAGGATACAGTTTTACGGTAACCACAGTGACAGCTAACGCCGTCTATGCACAAATTCCGGTTTCATATTTACACACCTGATACGTGCTGTGTGAAGAAAATAAAAGAAGTGGGATGAGAAAATAAAAGAAGTGGGATGGACTGAATTTGGATTGCGCCATATTTTTGACGTAACGATAAGGAGGTGTTAATGAAAAGTTGTATCTCTTCAATTTACAAGTTGGGCTGAAAGAGAAGAAAGAAGAAATATATTGAAAGAAATGTGTATCACTCAGTCTTTAAACAAAGAGTAGGAAATTAAGAGCGAAGAGGTCATAAATGGTTTGTATGCCAAAAGAAACAAATCACTAATTATACCAGCTTTGTACCAGGTAATTTATTTCGGAACTTCAACGCTTCAAGCTTTCTTCGACTTTTCCAAATCCTCGAGTTCAACGTAAAGTACAGACTGAAGAATTTTATGCTGATTGAGGGAAGCTAAAACTTGCGTGTTTGTATTGAAAACACAGGTATTGTTGTTTCGCCGGCCGGGTGGTCGAGCGGTCTGCGGCGGTAGGCTATCGACTCAACGGTCCCGGGTTCGAGTCCCGGCAGGGGCATGGGTGTGGATTTTAACACTTAACAGCTAAAGGCAAATCGTGACGGGCCGAAGTCCAAAGTTGCTAAACTGGCCCATATAAAAATAAAGTCTCTACCACAGGTATTGTCATCTATGTTGATCGGGGGAGGGAAGTTCAAATGTCATGGTAAGCTCCTCTTAATTTCCGTATTTCTGTCTCAATGATAAAGATTATTTTTTTTATTGTTGTGTCGTAAGGGGGATTTATGACCCAAGATTTTCTGCGTAAGGTGAACATTGAACATTTGGTGATTTGTCTTTGCGTTCCATTGCATTGTAATGACTTCCTGAAAACGAGATTTACAGTTTACATTGAATTCCGCACCACTATGGCCATGTATTCCCACAGGTAGTAGAACTCAGGAACCATCGATTACAAAACGACAAGCTCAACTACTCATCCAGGGGGGGAGGGGTGAACTTTCTGGTCAAAGTTGGTTAAGAAGAAACCAACTCTTTATGTTGCTATGAAGAATGGAAGGTTTCCATTGTATAACTTTTGATTTTTGTTTCTGCAATATACTGTAGGGGTGTGGTATTGAGATTTTCATTCCGACTTTCGGTATGTTTTGGATACCGACAATTATCGATATACCGATGTACCGAAATACCAAAATGCCGAAAATACCGATACACCGATCATACCAAAAATACCGATATACCGAAATATCGATAATGCCGAACGTTATCAATATACCAAAATACCATACAATATCAAAATATCAAAAAACAATGATATTGAGCAATATGGAAGTAGGAAGAGGGGGGGGCACCTTTGAACACGTTGTTTGGCATATTTAATTTTGGTTCCTCACATTCAGAGAATTTGTTCAGAGATAAGTAACATATGTTTAACATTTATATATGGGCCAGTCTAGTAACTTTAGACTTCGGCCCGTCACGATTCACCTTTAGCTGTTAAAATTCACGCCCATGCCTCTGCCGGGACTCGAACCAGGGACCTTCGAGCTGATGGCCTACCGACGCAGACCGCTCGGAAACCCGGCCGGCTATATCTGAGATGAATTTTTACTTTGCTACCCACAAATTACATCAAGTGCCATACTTCGCCAGGTAACGTATACAAATGGTAAAAACAAATGACAGCTGTATAGCATGATGTTTGCAATTTATAAATGTTGGACAAAAAAAGATTCGTTTTATAAATTAAAAGTTATCTCCACTGTTCTAAGGTGACCCCCGTTCAAATGGGTCCCCTCCCTCTACTCACGGATGTATGTATTTAGGGGGTTGGCCTAGACCCCCACCCCGAAATTCCGGTTAATATGCAAAAAAGAATAGTATAATTTTAGGCGTAATTGTCTATATTTAGGGTTATAATTCCTTTTTCACAAGAACTTTGTCTTAGGTAAACCTTAAAATTAATACAGAAAAATTAACAACCGCCGCGACCGTGACTTGAACCCGGATCTCCCAGTTGCCGCCCGAGTATTCTGTCCATTACACCAGCGCGGCACGTTAATTATCTTTGTATATAGACTACTCCTCACACCTTAACAATCTTCCAGCCCCAGTATCTGGTTACGAAGTCAAGGCACCCCATACATTTCAAGATTTTTATTGCGGAATTTGTTCTGCAACCGTGCAGTTCGAAACAATATATGTAATTCCTTTTTTTTTCTCAAGAACCTTGTGTTAGGTAAACATCGAAATTAATACAGAAAAATCGACAACTACCCGGTCGGCAGCAAATGGGTGCAAATGTCAATCTTTTAACCTTGCCAGTGTAATAACATAGTGTATATTTTGTATAATAATAATATAGTGTATACACGAGAGATAAGCAATCACATATTGGCGATCTAAAATAAGAAAAGAAGATAAATAAGATTGACATGAGAAAGAAAAAGTTGATTATTCATATTACAACTCATTTACATTAACTCAGCATTACTTTAAAGCATTTACATTAACTCATTTCCAAATCAAAAAATAGCACGCATCTTGATAAATTATTGTGCTGTAATAAGGTATTTTGAATTTAAGTTTTCAAGGCCTTTAAGCAACTCAGGCTCAGACCACATTGATGATAATGAAAAGATTGGTGGACTGAAGAAAGTTGGAGGAAACGGGAGAACCACAAGAAAACCCACGCACACGGTGTTTCTTCACCACAAGGCTCACATGGCATAAGGAGAGTTTGAACCGACGAACCCAAACACCAGAGGTGAGTGCTCAAACTATTGATCCACCGCGGTCCGCTCTAATCAGGTACTGTTTGGGCCTTTCCTAATAGTGAAAACACAGTTGCTGTGGCTTTTCCGACTTGGAGTCAATTAACAAAGTCAATAACGCAACGGCAGTTTTGACGATGGGATAAAAGCCAGCAGCAAAATTCATTTCAGCAATTCGATGTAATTCAAAAACTGCTGAGTAGGGATGGTCAGATACGGATACAAAAGGAACCGGACATCCGAAACTCGGAACTCCGGGGTTTAGGATATCCGGTCCAATGGATTCGTCCAATTTGGGTTGCAGATCCAAAGATCCAGAATTCGGATTTCGTTATTATGATGCATCTGAAACTGTGATGGTAAATTATGAAAGGCCCTGGCCAATAACTTCCCCATCCTCTGCCTACCTCATCCAGGCCCGAGCCAAAGAAAGAAATAAAGCAAGAAATGAGAGAGAGATAATTGAATTTTTGAATGTTATTTATGACCTTTAGGTATCTAAGGCTCAGGCCGGCATAGGGGAGGGGAAAGGATTCGGGAAGATATCGGTCAAGGCCTATGTTGAAGGTGCCACCCCGGCATTTGCCTTGTGTAGACCTCAGTGAGGATGGACAACGCTGGGATCGAACCCACAACGTCCAGAACCCTACGCCAACGCTCTGCTACTGAGTTACGGAGGCTCCGTGAGCGAGAGAGAGACACTCTCTTTCCCTTTCCTTCTTCTTCCTTCTCTTCCGGAGAGGGAGAGACTGAGAGAGAGAGAAGAGAAGAGAGAGAGAGAGAAGAAAGAGTAAAGGAGAGAGAGAGGCCGGGATGTGGTAGGCAGAGCATGGGGAAGGTACTGGCCAGGGCTTTCCATAATTTACTATAAATAAAGCCAATTGAATTCAATATATCTGAAACTCGAAAAATATATTTTATTGAAATAGTAGTGTAGTTGATTGTTATAGTTTTTGGTCCAAAGTTAGTTGATAGGACCATTTTTAAGGACTTTTTTTTCCTAAGATACATGCTTTATTTCTCAAAAGCAAATTACGTAATCTTGAAAAGGAGTTTCGTATTTTTTATCTTGCTGCATGCTTAAAAGGGAAGAGAGAAGGACATGTTTTTGTTCTTTCCTTCTACGAGTGCAATGTTTATTTCATAGTGACTGACTGATAAGCACGTCACAGAGCAAAGTGTAGTCACGGTTGGCGATGGGGAGGGCGGGGTTTGAAGAGACAAGCAGGTGCTATCGATTATTTGTTTTTCTTTTGTCACTCCAATATATGTATTAGTAATAGGCTATTATATGACTGGTTTCACTGCCACACTCTCTCTCTCCTCACACTACTCCAAAATGAAGAGTAAATGAAACCAAAATAAGACTTATTGTTTGTTACCCGAGAAAATACCCCAAAATACATACGACAGGGTACCCACAAGCAGAAAAATATTAGGAAAAGTCAGAAATTTCAAGATTTATCAGGAGAAGTCAGGAAAATTATTAAATATCAAGTTAAAAGTCAGGAAAAAGTACAAAATCTACCGTTGCGTCAGGAAATTTACCCTCAGGGGCTCATATCTGTGTGAAGATACCAGAACATCCTTTTCACAAAACTTTGAAACACATCTCCAAGACAAGCAGGGAATTACCAGGTTCGATGATTTATATGCTTCCCTTCTTTTAAACAACAACAACAACAAAACTCATCACTGTGGAAAATGATAAAGTCGAGTTTGATATTTTCCCACGGAAATGCTACAGTTGAGGGTGGTTTCTCTATCAACGACTGTGCTCTTATTGGAAACCAAAGTGAACATACAATAATAGCACTGAGGAGAGTGCATGATGCTGTTATCAATAGCAAAGGAATCCATAGTATTGTCATCATAAAGAAAGTGCTCATATATGCAAGATCTGCTCGGAGGCGATATAAAGATTATCTAATAAAAGCGTAGTGCTAAGAAAATAGAAGAGAATAATTCCGTAAAAAAAAAGGAAGATCATGAATGAAATAAAGGAACTGGAGGATAAGCAAATGAAGTCGAGAGAAAAATCTAAAACAGAGCACGACGAATTTTTTCAGAAAAGCAAATTTTTGCGAAAGTCGCAATATTAACATTTGTTGATATTGTTGAAACTTCTGTTTTCGTTCTGGTGATATTGTTTAATTATTGTAGTAATCTAATATTCATTGCTTATATTCATAGAATTTATTCATATGTATGTTGCAGTTGTTAGCATTTTCTTTGACTTCACTTACATAACATGTTCATGACGGAAAAAATGTAAATTTAGGTTATTTTAATCAGTACATTTGCAAAATATTTTAGTAAACATTTTTCCCTGTAATTTTATTGTAAAAGAAGTAATAAAATCATAAAATTTGCTACTCAGGTGAGACATGGGCAGCTATGGGGCTGGTGGAGGCTGCATGTAAAAGAAAACAAAATATTTTGCAAAAGTTAAAATTGGTTAGTCTGAGAGTCAAGAAGGAATGTTTTGAAAATCTGGTCAGGAAAAGTCATCAAATTTAAGTTCACAAATTTTGTGGGCACCCTGTACAAATTAGGAAAGGATATGATTATATGTCAATGTCCCAGTTATCCGAATATCTGAAACTCAGATTCGGATTTTGATAATTTTGATTATACGTCAAGTTTTGGAGCGGATCTATGCTTGGGACCCGGCCTGACCCGGTCACCCGATTTAGGTCTCCTCACCCGGAGAACAAAGTAGAGTATTTGATTATTTCCTTGCGTTTCAGGGGAGACCGAGATCGCAGGTGTTACCGCACAGAGCACGAAAATTACGAAACTGGAGCTCATTACTCTCAGACCGGGTTAATCGGGTCAAGTTTTAAACTGGATCACGTATATACTGGTCAGACCGGGTCATCAAAACTTACCTGGTTTCAGTTCGTGCCACTTCCTCTATATAAGTTATTAGTATTATTTTTTTCAGAATTTCAGAGGAATTCAGTATTTCAATATTCCGATATTGTTAAGTATATTGATACTGTTCCGTATTCCCCCAGCAAGCCAGAAGACGTTTAGCCTGACATCGGCATTTGGTCGGCGAAGCTTGGCCGAAGAGCGAGTCGACGTCGGGATTTTTAGCCGGCTTCGGCGGGCGCGTTTTGGGCGGGGTTACGCCTCTATGCCGACTCCGACGGTGGTCCGTAAGATGGCCCGACGACACCGACGGCGTCTCGGAAAACGGCCAGACGACCAAATGAATCGCGCCGACGAGGCACGTATCCAGAATTTGGTTTTAGGAGGGGTCCAAGGGCTTCTGGGGGGGTCTAAGGTGTGTCTGGGCATGAAATGTAGTATATACAATTACGCCTGAAGTTATACTATTTTTCCATTAAACTGTGAGTTTGGGGGGTCCGGAGTCCCCGGACCCCGACCCTAAATACGTCCCTGGCGCAGACCATTCCCCGACTACTAGTTGGTCGGGCCGCCGTCTGGGTCGGCATTTGGGTTGCTGGGTCGGTACATCGATATTTCGGTATTTTCGGTGTTATCGGTATTTTGATATTTCGGTATCATCGGTATTTCGATATTTTCGATATTATCGGTATATGGGTATATCGGTAATTTCTGTTTTTCGGTATATCGATATTTTCGGTATTTTCGGTGTTTTGGTATATCGATATTTCGGTATGGGTGATACCGAAGTTTCGGTATTTCAAAACACCGATACCGATTTCGGTATATCGATATTTTTGACAGCCCTACCACCGCTTAAAATGCTCTCACGTTCCCACTCGTATCGCTATTTCTAAGGATATGATTCAAAAATTTTGATTTGAATCATTACCAACTCTGTTCTTCTAAGGAGTTTCGCATGTAAAATAGAAGAAACTTGTAATGGGTTTCGTAGGACGTTGTAGTATACAATAAAATCTAAATTATTTTACTCCGGCGAGACTCTTCAGTCGGTAGATTCGTGGTAGTTCTGTTGATGCGTAGTGAAGATGACGTCATAGAAGTTCCAGCCAATCAAGATGCCTACTTGAATGGACCCAAGCTTTGCGGGTGAGGCTAAACTTGATATATATGAACCTTGCCCCGAGAAAATATAATTTCCTCAGGCGGGCTCCGTAAAGTCGCACAGCAAAAAAGAGGTAGACTGAAATTAGTTTATTGAACTAATAGCTGATATAATTAGTATATTAGTTCTTTTCTTTCTCCTTCTAAGTACATATAGATACATTTTACATCCTCAGGTAGTACAGATGCCTTAGCCATCTCATATTATCACTTTACATTATCAATGAGAATATTTATATTCGCATTCTAACATTTTGGCATGTTTAAGAAATAGTACCATAAGCTCTTTGCAGACATATGTTCATTGACAAGGTAAAAGGTTAATTGTTTTAATCTACTTCAAACCACAATACAAAAAATCCCGCCATCTAACGTGCTCCAATTAAGATAGCGATGTTCATCTTGCAGCATCGTAACACTTCAATAAACAACATAGTCTCAGTGCTTACTCAAGCAAGGTACGACTTGTTAATAGGGATTATGTAAGTGCACAACTAAGATTTACGTACATTAGGTTAGTTTATAAATAATCAGTTTACGTTAGTTTGTATATTCATTCATACATATTACATATTTCAGCTTCGCTAACTGCAAAACATGGCTTCAGTTTAACTGTTGCATCCAGGGGTTTGGTCTTCCCATATCAAACTCTTTTTCGTGAAATAATATTTCCCGCGACGGAACGATCCACGATTTGCATAGCAAAATAAAGATATTAAAAACCGAATTCGTCGGATATTCGACTCGTACTAAATGAAATTTAACTTTGCTCTTTGGCTATGAGTTTTCCTGGAGGAATCGAGTTGATTCGCACTCTGACACTGATTTAGGACAAGAAGAATTTGAAAAGAGGTAAACTGAAGTCCAAAGTCCAAATAAGATGTTCGACAAAGATTAAGTACTATTTAGATCTATTAAAGCATAGATCCGTTTTCGAATTGACTTATTGTCTAAATCATACTTGAACTAGCGCTATAATGTCCAGCAAATCTGAGCTGTATCAAAAGTTATTTGAAAGTTTTAAAAAATCTTACACAAAAAAGTACAAATCATAGTGAATGAAGCGTGGCGTAATTTTTAAGCTAAAGCCAAAAGTGATAAAGAACTCTGAAAGGAAATGGTGTCGGCAAGACTAGAAGCAGAATTGTAAACAACTACTAAAAAGAAATCACTTGTTTAAGCTTCTTTATTAAGGTAAGTCATCCTCCTTGCCAATCATCGGTGACCTAAACGAATGGGTGCTATCTACTTGGGAAAGCGACAATATGTAATTGCGACGAAAGACTGGTTAATAAAACAACCTTATGGTATTAAAATATTATCACGGTACTACCATATTCTAATACTTTGATTTGTTGGTGAAAAAACTATAAATTTATTCAGAATACATTTTGTAATAAAAAGTTCTGCCATTAAAATTAGTTTTTTTATTGTAATAACTCCCACAAAATAAGCAAAAATTGGTGTAAAAACAAAACTCGCAAAGCGTTACGTGACAAAGAGAGGGGGGGGGCCTTGCGTTACCAAGTGTGACAAGGCGAGGCTAAAATTTGGTCAAAAATAGTGTTACGTAATATGTAAACAGCCCTTAATTCAATATTAATTTATATGCCAATTCAATGTTAATATATTCTCTAAAGATTCGCCTTATGATTTTTCTTCTTGCAGAAAGTTATCCGTAATGTGCCAAGTATCTTCACCAAAATCTCTCTACCCATATCAGGAGACCGGCCATGTTATATGTAGCTTGAAGTTTGTTCCATTGTTAAGGAATACATTGAGTGTTTGAATAGTGTTATGAGATAAGTCTAACGTAAGATTTACAGAAAGCAGAGTGAAAGGATGAGGAAACTGACGATGAATGATGGCGATGTTCTCCAGAGGACACTGTTTGATATTAAAAAAACAAAGAATGGGGAAGTTGGTGTTATGGAAATAAATGGAATAATGAAGAAATAAAAATAACAGTAATCATGTTGTATCGTCTAAAATTTCAATATTTATTCATGTTACGTTGTCAAGTATAATTAAATTTTATACATTGCTGCTTTTTGTAATTATCAAATCAAACACAGTTTTTTGTTTGTTTCACCTTGCTGTGTTATTCGTTGTACTTTTCGAGTTTGTTGTGTTGTGTGTTCAGATTCTCATACGTGAAGTTTAAAAGAGTAATAAATATACATTCTATGGAATATCTTAAGCATGTTATGTAGCGTTAATGGAAATTAATATGTAGTTAGAAATTTGACAAAGAGGTGTAGATTTAATTGACCATAGTGTGGATAATAAACAACTAACCACAATGCTTTTCGGCTCAAGTGAAACTTTCATCCTTCAAGTACACAGGGCAATATTTCAGTGCTGTTTTTGTTTCTTCTGGAAATGGCATTTTCCGAAGGAAAAAAAAGTCAGTTTTCCCCGTTTTGCCCAACTTGTTTGATAAAATAAGTTAGTCATTTAAGTCAATAGTAACTTCCACAAACATCAAAAACCATTAACATATAATCTCTGTTCATGAGTGCAGAAGTTATGAGAACAGCGATAATAATATAGGAAGATAAGAAAACAATAAATAAACCACCGTGAAAGATAGAGGAAAAATGTACTTTCTGTTTTGATAAGTTATACAAGAACTGCAAAATAGTTTAGAAAGTTTCCAAAACAATGCCCCTTTCTACTGTTATATAAAACAGTTTTTAATTGTTTCAGACAATACCTACTTAGAATTTCCATAAAAAAAATAGCGCGCCCCGTTTCGCCCTCCCATTTTGTCCGACTGTCTAATTTTTAGGATTTCAAGATGGCTCTGCTTAGCACGTTGCAAGATAAAAACAAAATGCACTATATTATACCTAAATAACTTTAAAATTAGATGAGGTACTTTGCAGTCCTATTTTAATAAATCCAGTGCAGAAAATCCTTTTTTTTTTAAAAAACAAACTCCGCTCGCAAATAAGCTATTCATAAAATCACTACTCTAATTTATGCATCTGCCTGTGTGGTGCATCCAGGAAGTAATTCAACTCCCACCCGGTTGGTGGCACCATCAGTCAGCTGTAGGACACGCCTCCATGTTCTGACCGACCTCACCGTTTTGTCAAATTCCCCCTATTTAGAATGCGTACATCTGATTAGCGTCCAGATTTAGGAAATATTATACGCACTTGTTATCTAGGTTTTCTTACCTTACTCAGCCTATCCAATGTTATATACATTACCTTAAAGGTTATTGGTAAGTTTAGTAGTTTGCACAACATAGAGAACTCGATTAATTGAATAGTTATTAACGTCCTAAACGAGCTGGTTTTTGGTATCTACAGGTTTTTGGTAAAGTGAACTCCGAATCGCTCCGTTCAGTGAATCCTCGCGGGATTGGAACCTAGGACCTCTCGGCCACCCTGAGTCTTACAATCAAACATACTGATGGGCAGAAAAGAATTACATATTTTTGTCTTCTGTCATGATCAGCATGTGCATGCAAATTTTGGCAACTCAGCCGCATTTGCTTTAGGAGATACCGATGATATAACAGTCAAATTCTGTCTGGACAGTGATCAAAAAGTATGGAAATACCCATATGTTTTTAAATTACTGAAAGAATTGGAAGAAACAGTAATTGGTACTGGGTGCAAGGCGCTACATGTTGGAGTGCATACTCTTTCTTCATGGTCGCATTCTTGAAGTCCACCATATTGAATTTTGATTGCTTTTCTTAAATGAGGAGAAGATCGTGTAAATATTACTCTGGGTTAGATTACGGTGAATACGTTTCTGAGGTCAGTCTTTGGGTGTTTTCAGGCTATTGCATCATTACCCCATACTAGTACCATATTCTCTTACCTCTCACAATAATACATTTACGGAAAAACTAACTTCAGAAACTTATTTGCCGTAAAATCTTGCACAGAATCATACATTACACAATCCCCTTCCCATGTAAGAAAAACAATTGACACTCAATATGGCGGACTTCAAGTTCCTTCCATGAAGAATATACCCTTCAATAGATAGTGCCTTCCACCCAGTACCCTGTGTATTTGCCTCCCATTTCTTTCAGCAATTTAACAGCATAAGGGCATTTCTACACTACCCCCACACTTTTTGACCACTCTTCGCAGAGAAGAACCTGACTTTTATATCATAGTTATTCTCCCAAAGCAATTGCGGTCGAGTAGCCAAAATTTGCATGCGCACATACTTTTACATTCTTATCATGACAGAAGAAAACAAATATAGTTATTTTCTGCCCCATCAGTATGTTTACTTGTTAGAGAAGTTGAGCTCTTACCTTCATCTGCATCCCATCAGCTTCGTGGCTCCACATCTCGATTCTTATTCCATCCTTCCAGCAATCCAAACTCTGCTATGTAAATTAATCTAACTCTTACCTGGAACGAGAAAACAGTGCATAAAATTAATAAAGTGAGATATAACAATTCCTATTCTATCATTAACATTTCATTATAACCGTTGTCCTAAGAATCACCTCCATATAGCATGTGCAATTTTTTTTGGACAACATTTTGTTTATCAGTAACGTATAAATATATCACCACACTATTACGTGTAGATTCAAATCGTTCTATATTTTTTGTGGTATCACTAAATTTTCCATTATTTTGATTTCTATTCCAAACTAATAACTTTCAGATAAATTTTGTTTTAAACCCTTTTATTTGTTTCAACTTACTTGTTAGTCATACCTGCTCTTGCTTTCTTTCTATTGTTCCATATCTCACATAGGACATCTTAAAGAATGCCATAACTTTAAAAGACAAGAATAAAAATAGTAACAATTATTATTGTTAGTATACATTAACGATAGTATACACTGTTAGTATACATTAACGATAGTATACACTGTTAGTATACATTAACGATATTTGTAACGCACTTACAGTTAGACGCAAAGTACTAGTGACAACGTTGCAAAACATAGCAAGCGCGATAGTAAGCTATGTGGCGGCATTTGGTGTCGATCAATGGGAACGTGAGGTGTGTGTTTGAGCTCGTTTAGCGTGAGGTTGGCTTTTCACCTACAGACGGCATCAAACAGTTATAAATGTACAGTTCTTATGTTGAAGCCAACATACCGACAAACAATCAACATGCATATGAAGATGGTTGTCATGTCTGAAGAACAGTGTACGTCACGAAGAAATGTGTACAAATTGTATGTACGTTTCCAGGAATGTCGTGAGAGCGTAATGAATGAATCATAGGGCCCTCAAACATTGTCATCACTTCCCAACTCTTTAAGCGTGTTGATGAACACGTGTAGGAGGACTACAGTACGGTGTATGGAACAGGAATTCCATGTCAAGTCATGGCATCGTGAAGGCAATCGTGATTGAGGGTTAGTTCTACAATCGACCGCTAAACTTCTAGTCAGCGCTAAGTTGAGGCCAAGTCTGATTTTGGCCAATGAGATTACGCAAAATGAGAGTTAGCCTTAACTTAGCGCTGACTAGATGTGTAGCGGTCGATTGTAGAACTGACCCTGAGAGATTAGGATACAGAAAAGTATATACACAATCGCTATCAAAGTTTTTGTCAGATGAACCAAAAATATTAGAGTGAGTGGTGCACAACAGCATTTCGTACGGTATTAGAAAGACTCGATATTACTCTCCCATTGGTGACTGAAGACGAAACGGTACCTCATCTATTGGAACCCAAAACACAACGAAGGAGCATGGAATGAAAGCATGTGGTTTCTCCACAACGAAAACATATCAAAGCAGCCGCTGGCTGCGAAGGTATTGCTAACTGTATTCTTCAATGAAAGGGTTCCGATAATCATTGAATCCCCCCATCAAAGATATACGTGAACAATGTAATGTACTGTCAGATACTGAGAACATCAAGACCAAGTCGCGTCCAATTTGTACGACAAAGTGAGGTCCCACGTCTACCATGAGAAAACCACGTTTCTGCGCAAATTTTTATGGGAGATCCTCGAATATTCAGCCTATGGTCTGATATGAAGGCCTGCGATTTTTATTTGATTTGAGCCTTGAAACAACATAACCAAGCTCATCGTTTTGGTAAGGAAGGACGACGAATTGCATACCTGTGCGACGTATTGGCTCTAGATTCAGCCCAAAGACTTCTTCCAACAAAGTATACATCGGGTGCCGCGACAGTCAGATCACTGCGTACAAGTCTATCATTATTTTTAACAAGTATGGGCTCGTTTGTGACTCTTATCTTTTAATGTGACTATACCAGTTTACTTTGGAAGGAAAGGGAGAGCATTCAATAAGCAACAGAGTACTTATCCCTGAAGACTGCTTTGACCCATAACGTCAAGGTTGCGAAGAGACAAGCTAATACTATGAATATGAAATTATCTATTCACCAGAACAAGTACCACTGGATTTCTTCCTGTTATCATCCCTCAGGTCATTTTGAAAAGAACTTCATTTTCAAGGACAGAAACAGTTGTTATAGTTCCATCGAAATCAGACATATCGTTATTTTCTTCGGTTACATCATCAACGAAATGACATCATCCTGTTATTATTATTATTATTATTATTTTGTTACTGTATAACTTTAATCAAATAAAAATCATAACTGATTGTGGCGGGGTAATACAGACGCATCGTAATGATCAAGTCAAATCCGGTATCCAATTTTAAATTCTGTCATCCGAACTGAGGGAACCACTTCGAATGGATACTGAAATGGTACTTTAATCAAAAGCCATTTAGGATTTGTTGATACCTTTCGTGCGAAAAGTATTCTTATTTTTTAAAAAAGATTATTTATTTTAATGGGGCGGACTGTACAAGCTATTGTAATTGATTTATTAATTCTTCTTTGTACTCAATTTTAATTGTCGTGTAGCTCTATACACCTAACCGTGCTTACTTGCCGTTAACCAACATCTATTTTGAAACAGAGTCGCCCCAACCAGAACATTTTCATCTCTAGTAATATAGAGCGATATGTCTTCCATAAACCAACCATTTTCATAAACACTGAGGTCTCCTTTGATAAGTCACGCTTGAAAGAGAAACTACCAGAATAGAATTTCCGAGAACGTTATTTCTACGAAAGCTGTAACTGTTGTAACAGGTAAAGCCGATTCCATCTCAACCTGATGGATTCTAAGAGGAAAACGAAGGCTGTAGCTAGACATACAGCGTCGAAATGACAGAGGTTGTGTACTGCAGATATTCTGTGGACGACATTGAGGTTCACTAGCAAATACATATGGAACATATGAAGAGTACATGGAAAGAAGGGGTATGTGCATTAAACAAAATTGAGTTTGCACTCCTAACAAGTACTCCTAACACAGAGACAGCGAATATCTCAGAAAGTTTAAATGCAAAAACTCAAGTTATAGGTGTTTGAAGAATATGAATGTAGGATTAAACCAGAAAGTTAGACTTTAAAATGCGTATACGTAATATTCCAGAGCACGCGAGTAAAAGACTATAGAAGACAAGCAGATATGCATGATGGAGTTCAAATACCACTAGTCATAGTGATGCTGGCAAATGACGTGTTTGGGTACGTTCTAGCATAGACCTCATAATAGATAGACTTATCACGCTTCCCCATTTCTGGCTGTGCTAAAACTAATGGATTTTTGTTCAGAGCACGTGATTTTGAATCAATCCGCTAGGTAGCTCTGCCATAGACGGCATATCTACTATGAGGTCTATAGCAGAGCTACCTAGCGGATTGATTCAAAATCGCGTGCTCTGAACAAAAACCCATTAGTTTTAGCACAGCCAGAAATGGGGAAGCGTGATAAGTCTACCTATTATGAGGTCTATGGTTCTAGGTTTAGATATGAGACTATAGAGGTTCTTAAATTGTCTATTTATTTACTTTACGTTTACAGCATCTGATAGCCATTTTACACTAGGAAGTAACATAGAAAAAATAACATTGATTTACAAAATAAATTATTAAAAATTATTCTCTCATTTTCAAAAATCTTAAAACTTCTCTTAAAGGGACACTGTGGAGAAGCACGAGCTGGAAATAGAATGTTGAATGTCCATTCGCAAGATATCAAAACGCTATACAAGGTACCTTATAATTAGCTGCTTAACTAGAGAAGTAACAGGAAAATTTCTGAAAAAATAAAATTTTGATTTTTCTGTACCTTGCCAAAAAAATAGAGTTTGGTCGACCAACTTAGTAGATGAATTCCTGCCAGTAAAATAAGAAAACGGTTGTATTTACCATTTGCCGCATTCTCCTTCATTTTTGAGACACAGGGTTTCCAACTTCTTATAATGGTACAGTACATAAAATTAATATTTCTTGATAAATAACGTTCATTGTACGAAACTAACATTTTTTTTGAGAGTGGTGTTCATTTGTATCCATAAGACAAATCGAATAGTAGCACTTTAAATGTGATATCATTGGGTTGTCAGGGTTCCCAACCTGGTATGTATTATTCAGTTTGTAACACACTGTCATGTGCTGCATACGTGTTTATCTCCACTAAGGATACCAAATATACAATAAACCGTCATAATGTCACAAGAAAATAATCAGCTTTAAATAACAGGCTTGCAACACTGACAATTCCATAATATCTCATATTAATTCCTAAGTATTTATGCAAATGAATTTCTCAAAACTAAATTTCACTGTAATACACGGATTAGGAATTGTCGAAAAATATTTTATTTACCATTTCTGCGAAGTCTACTTTGGACTGTATCTCGAAAACGAAGCACCGAATGGCCTTAGATTAAGATTGGCTTAGCATTCGGGAGGTCCTGGGTTCGACTCCAGCGGCTGCCCATCGTGACTGAGGTGCTCCCAGGGTTTCTCCTCACTAGCACCAAGCAAATGCAGGAATAGTACCTGTAATTGAGGCCTTGACTCACTACTTCCGGCATACTTTCGCTACTCTATTCCGACATGAGCCATAGATACCTAGAAGTCATAAATGAATGCGCGTTCAACTTCGGTGTTGAAAGATTTCACAGGAAAAAGAAGGATAAATAAAAGTTCTGGAATGCTGCCGCTGGGTGAGACGAATGTGTATGTTATGGTTGGGGCTATTTCATTGATTAGGCAAATTGGAATCGAAATTAGAAGAATCAAGACGCGAAGAATCATCCCTCCAAGGGAACTGGACGCAAAAACGAGAACTCAATTTACTCAAACCGTTCTGTGATTTTCCATTGCAATTTCACAGATTTAATGATCTATGCCTTGAGGCATTATTACAGGAACGATCACTGAAAATATTTCAGAACATTATCTATTTCCCTTTAAGCTAGAATTAGGAGAATAAATTTTCCTCTGTTTTATGAAGAATCATTTTCATTTGGCTGTCGGAGTACTATTCTTGTTAAGGTTTTGTTTTTGTCAGTAGCCTTAGTGTTATTTTTTACTATTGTCAGTAACGCTAGTGATTTATATGCTTTTACGGTAACGTTACTAAATGTTTTGTTTCTTGACAGTAACATTATGGAATTATTACTTTTGACAGTAACATTACTGAATATTTTTTTGTCAATAATATTACTGAATATTTTTTTTATTTTTTGACAGTAACGTTACTTAATTTTTCCATTTATGTCATTAGCGTTACTGAATATTTCCACGTCTCCAGTTACCTGATTTGCCTGACATTTTTTTCCCCAGAAAGTGTCTGAAAATTTTTAGTGGTGTACAACGCTTTAGCAGTGTAAACATTTTTATACATTGTGATTATAATTTATTAAAGGACGATTCAAACCATTGATTGTGAGAGGGTGTACCCTGGCTTGAGCAGTGAAATTTTGCAACTATGCGACAAGAAATATTCAGATAATTATTCTTTTTTATATAATAAAATCATATAAAAAGAAATGTGGACTAATACTGTTAACAATGTTACTCATTAGGAACAGGAATAATTTCCAAGATTCGTCCAATGTTTGTAGGCTAAGAATCATATGGGCTTAAGTCAGATCCGTCTCAAAAATTGAGTTATTGAAGAAAGAGTTAATTTTCGTGAGATTTTCGTGAGGAAAAACAGATAATTTCCGCACGTCTCAAAATGTTTTTTTTTTTTTTTACTTGGCAAAGTTAGAGTAGAACTAACTACATACGTCATTCTCGGTTTAAAATGGTGTATTTTACCAAGTTTTGTTCTTAAACAAATAATTTCGCAATAACATCTGATTTAGATCACTCTGATTCTCAGCCTCCAACTGCATCATTTTTTTTATAATGAAATTACCGGTAATTTTATCCGAACTCTGAATTTTACCGCCCATAAAATTCATTTTATCTTATCTTATCTGAATTGTGTCATTGACCTTGGTAGTAGTGAAGCTCATAGCGCAATGTTGCCAACTACTGTGGGACGTGCAGCCAACACTACAAATAGAGAAACATTGTGCCGTAAGATAAAAAAAAAAGGTTTGATAAACACTGTTGTAGAGAGCATATTTAATCTATTTTCTACCTATCATTATAATGTGGAGGAACTGCCTACACTTTGTTCTAGAATAAAACTATTTTCTACACTTAATCTAGAACCCTTAACAATTTTCTATATAACTCTTTTGTAGAATTAATTTTATATATGAACTATTTATTATCTGCTTATTTTTCTAAATTATAACTATTTTCTACATTCCATTCCAAATTAAACTATTCTCTAAATAACGTAAATGTACTGGTTCCGGGAAACTCTAAGGTATAATGCAGCTGAGACGCTCTAAAGTAAATAAATATACACAGTCTTTTAGGCCCTTTAATCTCGTCTCGCCACATATATTACAATACGTATCTTATTGATACAGTTGTTATTTTCATCTTTTAAATCTGTTCATTGATTGAACTGGTTTTAACACAACCGGATGGGTAATGAAGTCTCTGAGTAAAACTTCTGTTTTTAAATGATCTATTTTCCTCTACATCTTTCTCTTTACTCACACGCAAACGTAGGTTGGAAGAAAGATTAAGAAGCAGTGAGCGAGCAAAATCCAACAAAGCCTTTCGATGCTCCAGAGACTTCATTAAGAGTAGTCTTTCCAGAACACAACAAAAGAATTACTCATACAAACTAAAAGAGATTTTGCTTCAATCTTCTTTTCTTTTGTATTGGAGTTTGGGGTAAACAAAGGATTTCTTCAAGATATTACAATTTCTTTACCATAGACACGATCAAAAACAACTTGGTTCATATCGAGTGCATTGCAGTTGCTTTAACAGTGTTAAATTCTCAGCCACTTTCCTAAGAAAAAGTTAGGCGATTGGCTACATGGAAAATGCCAGTAATCTTATTGGCGAAAATTAGACATCTTCCGAAATTCGAAGAGTATTTAAGCAGAGAATAAACACAGACTTTTTTTTATATTTTTGACTTGATATTTCTTTGAGCAGAGCTGACAGGGGTCAGTCACTAGGTCAGGTTTTGGAACGGCTCTATGCTTGGTACCCGGAATGGCCCGGTGACTCGTTTTCTACCCGGTGATCTAGAAGACAAAGCAGAGTTAACAATTCTTTACTTATTATACACTATTGCGTTTGAACAATTTCTCTCAGGGATGACCGGGTACTGATGTGTTACCGCTCCCAAGCACGAAAACTATGACGCCGACAAGTTCCTAATAATGGTAATAACATATGAAAAGAACAAAAATATCCTCGGAGGGATGCTACGGAAAGTCTATCTGGAAGAATTTGTGAATCTTACAAACGAAAATATCGATTAATTCAAGTCACAGAAACAAGACCAGGAGAAACAGAGTACAAGAAAGAGTCACTGGGTCAAGATTCGATTTTTAGGTCTCCGGGTCATAGAGACAGACTTATAATTTGGGTCAAGACTGGTTCACCGAATCAGTCAGGTCATTCGGGTCAAGGCTGAGTCGATCGGGTACAGTTTCGGACCGGATCACCAAAAGTCTTGTGAAACAGCTCTGTCTTTGAGTATTGGTAAAACATACTGGAGAACAATCTTGACTGAATACTCTTAACATTATTAAATAATTTTGTTTGCATAACAGTCTACAGAACACTAATGCGAAAGTAAATAGTCTAGAAATTTCTGGGTATTCCTTGTTTGAATATCTTAGAAACTGAAAGATTTTCTTATTTTGATCAGTAATGTTTTATGCAGGCAGTTACCTAGGTTGTTGTTTTTTTTTAAAGGAAAGTTTCGACATTTTTTTGACAGTGTAGCTTTTCCATAGTATGTTATTTTAACAGTGTAGCTAACACAATTGCATTTCATGTACATTTATTTACCTTCCACGTATAAGACATAAACTAAAGGTTTCTGACAGGATTTGATCGGAATTTTGGGTGCCATTAAGGAATTCAAATTTGAATTTTGGAATTGAAATACCCATTTTTTTTTTTTTTTTTTTTTGAATCCAAATTTTAGAATTATCTGTGTTCCGGAATTGCATCATTTATTTCCAAGTCACAAAAATAGAACTCGAGTCTTGCAAAACTCAGCAAGTTTAAGGGTCAGTTCTACAATCGACCGCTAAACTTCTAGTCAGCGCTAAGTTGAGGCCAACTCTCATTTTGCGTACTCTCATTGGTCAAAATCAGACTTGGCCTCAACTTAGCGCTCACTAGAAGTGTAGCGGTTGATTGTAGAACTGACCCTAAGGGAACAATATAAACATTTGGTTATACGTAGCAAATTCTCTCGATGTTCCACATGTTATACAACGGCAAACTACTTTAAAAAGTCTCCTATCATTTCCTCTCATCCAGGAGGATTGAAATTCTGATTACACAAAGGAATTTTGAAATTTAGAAAAAAGATATGAATCCTTCGGAATATCAAAATTGAAATCAAGCTTCCAAACACGTGTTTAGTTTCTTGGTTGTTTGATAATCTTATCCTCTGGTGATGTATACAACAAATTATATCTTCATACGTCGTTTGAAGGTTTTACCCTCAGTCACAGTAGGAAAATACGGGGATGATACCCACAAACTAGGCGTTGTCCGGCTACCTTCCAATATCCTTTCTCCTACCCTATCCCGGCCTGAGTCCGATATACTTATAGAGACGCCATAAATTAAATTTAAATAAGCAAAAAAAAAAATGAAATAACAAATTGGGCAGTGCCCAGTGGAGGGAATGTGTAGAGTTGATACCTACCGTCAGGCTTCAGCAGCGACTGTCCAGCAGTGGTCCAGGGCCTAGTTAGTAGGTACCATTCCTACATTTACCTGGTGGGACTGAGGAAAAGACATTGAAACACCTCAGTCAGAATGAGCAGCCGCTGGATCGTTCCCCAAGACCTTGCTAAATGAACACACTAGAAACTAAGCTACGTCCGATCGGTTACTACTAGATATTGTTTCGAAAATGACCACAATGAATTTCCCGTTACGTTTTCGTTTACTTTCTATTGTATTACTAACATCACACTACATAATTAAATGCTTAAGGACTTTCTTTTGAACTCTTGTTTTCTTTTAAGTGTCCTGTAACATGGTACAATATTGGTTTTAAAGGTCACACAAACTAAATTCCATTAACCAAAGTGGACCATTAGTATGAAAGCCATATAAACTACATTTCATTAACCAAAGTGGATCATTTGTAGAGACAATTACCTATAATCGAACAGTAGATATCTCCCCCCCAACTGCGAGTATTGTTGCATGAGATAAAACATCATAGTGCCTTCCGCGGGCTAGCATCTTTCTCCCCTCCATTCACAAAGATTTTCAACAGATTCGAGTAAAGAAAAAGTAAGGTTATCATTGTAACGAAAGTAGGTAGAAATAGTTTTCGTAACATCAATTGTAGATCACATTCAGTATTTGGGATGACTTTAATCAATCAAAGAGAATATTAGAAGTTATGTACTTCTAGAGTTTTTGTTCTTCGCCTTTCTTTATCGATTTTGGACAGTATCAAATCACATTCTATTCGTTTTAGTCTTGACGTAACTACTTTTTTTTTAAAGAAGTTTTGGCGGAGTTCTCTAAATGATTTTTAGATTGTAATCCATTTCAACCAGAAAATGGTTGCAACTTGTTCACGTCATCCATTTACCATCCACGAATTGGCTTTGGTTCAAATGTTTATTGCTTTTTTCCCCTCAAATATTGTAGTAAAGACAATTATTTTCTTCGCCATAAATAAACAACAGTTCTGAAAGTGATACACACTTGTTAAGTCAACCTGGAGTTCTAATAGATATATAACTGTTGTGCCCGACGACTCTTCTATATTTAAATGTATGATAGTTCCTTATTATATTATACTGTTTTAATCTAAATAAGAAATAGTCTATTACTTAGAAATATTTTCTGTACACTTTAGCTGTTCTTTGGAGGTCAAATATAAGTATGTATTTCCTTGTGCAATCGCGATTAATATATTGACATGCAAATGTGTGTACTATAGAGGCATACAAATTGATAGTTTTAGTGACTTACGACATTACTGCATAGGAGAAATTTATTAAAATTATGCTGAATTCAAGGTAGTGATGTATGTACAAGAGTAGTGACCTTGGATATTGCAGAAAGGTTCTTTCTTCATGCACTCTAAAAGCTCTCCTCTCATTCCATGTTTAAGGGTCTTTCCTCCTGTGGAAACTAGGAGATATTTCTGTGTCGACACAACATGGTAACGCTAAATAAGGATTTACTGGAATTAAGAAGAAGCCATCAAGCATGCCAGACAAAACTGTAGTGAGATTCGTTGTACTATTCATGTAACAGTCCCTTTGAACCAAAGCCGTCTCGTGTGTATAGAACCTGTACAACGTATAGAGCTTGTTCATGTTATTTGGTTCTATTGCTATTAAAGTTACAAATGAATATGAGTGGTAAATTTCTAGCATATCCATCACTACTTGCTTAGTGGTGAGCAGAAGGTTTCCTTAGGAGTTGTAGGTATGGTTTGATTGTCGCTCTATCTTTTCTGGAGTTGCTCAGACCTTGTCTCTGTTAGTCCAGTCAATAGGTACTTTTGGTATGCAAAGCCCGAGGAGCTTTTAAAACTTGGCAGGATTGTATGCTTGGTGGCCCTAAGTATGACCTTAAGTTTGCGACCTCATGCGACCCCCCGCTCACGCCGCTAGCTTGAAAAAAATGGCGCCAAAACAATTTTTTTAATATCTCACTTGAAACGTATTTTTCCCTACATTGTTTAGTAGTAGCAGGGAGCTGAAAATTGACACACCTGAAAAAAATACAAGAGTTTTAAGTTTGACACAATTTCAGGTACTGAATAATACAGCGAATTCGCGACTTTGGTGCGTTGCAGCTCCTTCTGCCATATTTTACATATGGCGCCCGAAATGCAATATTTGACAATTTCTCCTTTTTCAGTATTTATTAGGTACAGTAGTTTCGCAATTCAATACAATTTCACGTTCTGAGTGACATACTGCATTCGCGACCTTGATACGTTGTCACTCGCTCCGCCATGTTTGAAAAAAATGCACGCGAAATAAGTTTTTTGATAATATCTCGCTTTAAAAGCATTTTAGAGCAAAATGTGTTATTACAAAAATTAATCTAAACAAAATTCTCTACAAGAAAGGTCATTTCCAGTTTTCTTCTCAGATGCACCGTTTAGGCGCTAGAGATGCTTGTAATTTTGCAGTCTCGCTACTGTTTTGTATCAACCAAGGCCATGCAACAGAGAGCTGAAAATTGACATACTTGTAAAAAATACTGGAGTTTTGAAATTTGACAATTTGATACTGTTTTTGGTACTGAGTAATATACCAAATTTTCGATCTTAGTGCGTTGCTGCTCGCTCCTCCTTATATTATAAATGGCGCCCGAAATACCTTTCGTGATATCTTTTCAGTATATCTTGAGAAAATATCATTATTACAATACTTGTAAAGGATCAAAGCTTTACAACTTTCAAACTCGTTTCCACACACCATGAGATAGTGTATTCGGCGTTATATTTTATCGTGATGTCCGCTCTAGGCCTAGTTCATACGGTTTGATTGATATTTAGACCTTTTTCGTTCTGATGCTCTGGATGGAGCAGGCTTGTTTACTTGTTCTTTCCTTCGCCGAAGACTGCAGTCGTAGAATCACAACAGCTAAATCCGTCTGCCACTATTGATTCAACGTGCACATTTTCTTGACAATAAACTTTTCCTTCGTTTCCATGATTTTACGAAATGTATATTTGGATGACCTTTTCCCAGTGCTATTAAGAGAACAATCAGATGTAAGTCTTCTACTATAAAATCAGACTAAAATGATGAGGATCTACTGATCGCTGTGCTTACTATCATTGTATCAGCATCTTCAGTTGCCTCGTGAACAGTGCAGCTTGATTCTTTGAACCTTTTCTTGGGCACTGAAATAATACGACTCTTGTATCTTTCGTAAGCTAAAGATCTTGTCTGTGTGAAAGTCGTTATGATTGACTCGTCAAAAAATACATATAAGGAAGCTTGCTTTTGTGGTCGCAGAAGTCGCTCTGCACTTTTCGTTTTGTTAAGATTAACTTCTGTAATAATACGTTTTGCTCTAAAATGCTTTTAAAGCGAGATATTGTTTAAATAAACATATTTCGGGCGCTATTTTTTTAATATGGCGGAGCGAGGGGCAACGTATTAAGGTCGCGAAAGCAGTAAATCATTCATAAAGTGAAACTATATAAAGTTGCCAATTTGCAAAACTACTGTACCTAATAAATACTGAATAAGGAGAAATTGTCAAATATCGCATTTCGGGCGCCATATGTAAAATATGGCGGAAGGAGCTACATCGCACCCAAGTAATATACATCGGTATATTACTCAGTGCCTGAAATTGTGTGAAACTTAAAACTTTTGTATTTTTTTCCAGGTATGTCAATTTTCAGTTTCCTGTTGTTTGGCCTTTGCTGCTACTAAACAATGTAGGGGGGGGAATGCAGAACTACAAGCAGGTCTAGCGCCTAAACGGTGCATCTTTGAAGAAAAATGGAAATAATCTTTCTTCTAGACAATTTTGTGTAGATTAATTTTTGTAATAATTTATTTTGCTTCAAAATGTGTTTCAAGTGAGATATTTACAAAAAACTGCTTTTGGCGCAATTTTTTTTTTCAAGCTGGCGGCGCGAGCGAGGTCGCAAACTTAGGGTCACCAAGCATACAATCCTGCAAAGTTTCAATATCCCTCGACCTTTTGCACCGAAATACTATTATTTTGTCTCTAATGACCGGACTATTTGGAATTGCTTTGAAAGTGATTTCCGAAGGTCGGAGTGCAATATGTTGGAATTTGATTTTTTTAAATTTTATTTAAAACTTTTAGGCAGCTTTTGTTCAAACCGAGAGTGCTATATGTGTGAACGTAGAAAGAAAAGAGCTTTGAAATACTTTTTAAAATACAACAGACTGCCAAGAGACTTCAAGCAAGCAAAACAACGCAGTCGGTGCACAGTTCTACGAGTATAAGTGTGAATCGAACCTTTACACCGTGAAAAAATGCTTAAAAATCACCTTTTACACACGTTAGATGACACAAGTTTTCATACCTTTTAACAATTTGAACACTTATCGTGCACTCACACATAACAATATATCAATAAGCGGTTTTGTTAACAGGAAAATAGTAAGAAAAGGTTGGCGGAATCGGGAAGAAAACATGGGTTACATATATCAGTGATAGTATATTGTTTTTCCAACTGAACAATTAAGAGCAAAAAAAAAATGTTCACTTTTCTCGCTATATAAAGTAGGTGACGTCAATTTCGCTTGTTTGCAAATCTGACACCCACCCTTATTCTCTTTGTTTTGAAGTAGAATCGAGCAATGGTAGTGCTGTTAAGTCAAGTAGCGCATGGGAAGTATTTTCTCTTGTACTCCCATAATTCTCGGTAATACGCATGCGCGGTGTAGTCAATGGTGAGGAAGAACGCATGGATCATCTAATTCGTGGTGCGGTAAGTGAATGTGTAACCGTGTATTTCTTAATTATTAATAAACCGATTCTAATCCCATGTAGTTCACAGGAATGATGAAGAAATTGTGTATCATACACACTACACAGTAGCTAGTTTCTGTGTGAGTTGGCTGTGTTTGTGGTGTTCACACCATGTGTTTGACAGGTATTAGTGCACACAATTTTTCCATGTGGAACAAAAGGTCGTATTATTATTATTAAAGACAATTTATAATATTATTTTAGTTGAAATGTTGGATATTGCTTTTAACACAAACAGTATTAAGATATATCCACAAAATACAATTTTTAATATTACCTTCTGCAGTATTTTTCATTTCTGCTAATTCAAGTAACTGAAATATTTCAATAATAACTGCTCTCATAAATATTTCTAGTTCATTAACCAATGTTAAAGTAACATACAGCGGGTGTAATACACAACATATTTCTATTTTCCATATACAAGCAATATGAGTCCAGTCGGTAACGTCGCAAACTAAGGATCGGCAATGGATACGCGCGTGTGTTCGAACCACACAGCCGATCATCCTGGCTGAGGTTTTCCAGGATTTCCCTCAGTTTCACCAGATAAATGCCACCTTAAGAAAGGCCCTGACCAATATCTTCCCGATCCTCTATTTAATCCATCCTGGCCTGTGCCAAAGATACCAAAAGAGCTTAAATATAATTCAAAATTCAACGAACAATATAAAGAACAGAGGCGAAATTGGGTGCATGATGTTGGCAATTTTGACTTTGATCCAGATCTTGATATATATGATATATATCATCATATTCACCCATCTTCTATCCACTGCTGGATGAAGGCCTCCCCCTTTTCATTCCACATATCTCGGTCTGCTGCTATCGTCATCCACGTAGCTGCTGAAACGCTCGATTTCGTCTACCAACTTGCATTTGGACGTATTCTCGGTCGTTTCTTTTCTCTAGGAATCCAATGTAGTACACTCGTCTTCCACCTTCCATCTGTTCGTCTAGCTATGTGACCGGTCCATCTCCACTTCATCTTCTTTGCAATCTTGATAATATCTTCTACCTTTGTTTGAGCACGAATCCATTCATTTGTCTTCCTGTCCCTTCTAGTTTTTCATAGCATGCTTCTCTCCATTGCTCTTTCTGTGACTATTAAACTTTGAGTCGTTTGCGCATTCAATAACCAAGTTTCACAGCCGTACATCATCACAGGTAAGACATACTGATTATAAACTTTACGCTTCAGACACATTAGTAGTTTGCTTTTGAAAATAAAGGGTATAGTCTTACAAACGAGCTCCACGCCATTTTACATCTTCTATTTATTTCATCCGTCAACTTGACATTCGATGTTTTAAGCATACTCATCAACTATATGCCTATTATCCCTCCGTTAATTTTTACTTCCTTTTTTGCAGTACGTTGACTGGACATTACTTTTGTTTTACTTAAATTCATTTTAAGTCCTATTTTCGAACTCTCATTACACAACTCTTCAATTCTAGTTTGTAGTTCTTCTGCGCTTGAAGCAAACAGGGTTATATCATCAGCGAATCGTAGAGGATTAAGGTAAGGTCATTGATTTTTATTCCAACTTCATCCCAGTTTAAAGTTTGGAAAACTCCCTCCAGAACTACTGAAAATAGTTTTCAAGAAATTGAATCTTTGCCTTATCCCTTTTCCAACTATAAAATGTTCATTTTCTTAATGTAGTTTAATGACAGATGTGGTAGTCGAGTAAATGTTTCGCAGTAGCTCGATCGATGCCTTGATGTTCAATTGATTTAAGTACTGCTACCAAGCAGACCGAATCGAAAGCTTTTTCAAAATCTATGAATTCCAGAGAAAGTAAAATATCTTTCTCTCGCATACTTCTTTATGCAAACGCATACTTTCTCTCGCATAGTTCTTTTGTCTTAAAAAAAATACATATTAAAGATTATTATTAAGAATAAATTTCTGTCTCCTACCTTAAACATAAAAGTGCGATGCAAAAAATAAAAGAGTATAGGGGAGTTGATTGTAACAAGTCTAAATAGTCTATAAAGGTAACAGAATGTGAAACATTTCTTGTGCAAGAAGGGTTCGAAATTCGCCTTCATATATGATATGATTAAATCCCCACGTTTCTTGAAAACATTAATTATACTTTCTGAACATAAAAATTCATAGAATTTTTAGCAATCATGTATAAAATTATAAAATGTGTTAATAAGGTGTAAAATATAAGTGTGTTAACAGCTTGGTCAATATCGGTTCGGATCAGATCGGTTCTTGACTTTCTCGTGTAATTTAATTTGTTTTCTTTAACTTCAGATTCGATATGCTACATTGGCTGAGCTTAGGTTAGATTGCATCAGATAAAACAATGTTTAGAGTACAAAGTGCTATAAAGTGTTCACAATGGAGCAGCTCCTACCAATCGTATTACAAGGAAGTAAAAGGCCTGTCTGAAAAGTGTCCAACCTTTTTTTTTTTTTTAGAAAGGTAGTTAACGTTGGATGTGAACACTGCACACAGTAATGCGGGTATCCTTCATGCGCATACCTGTTAGGTGGCATGATCCTCGCTTTGCTTCAACATCCGTTAGATAACCAGTGTGTAGTGTCTACTGCTTCTTGCTCATCAGAGTTCTGTTCGGAGAAAATGAGAGAACAACAATACTACGTCACGTTTTGCCAGAAACTCGGAGATAGTCAAGCAGATAACCAAGTGGCTGTGGCTCAGTGGTAAAGCATTGGTTTTGTATTCGGGAAAAGGATTCCGCCAGGGTTTTCATTTTGGAGGTGTGTAAAGTCAAAATTGGGAGGGTGCAAGTAGAGTTTTGAACGGTTTCTATCGATTTTTGACGGTAAAAAAAATTTAAGTTCGGAGCGCCCTCGACTATTTGGAGGGTGACACCCCTCCACCGGGGAGGGGGTCTGGCGGAATCACTAATTCTGGAGATCGTGGGTTCAATACCACCTACCGACCATCCTGACTGAGGATTTTCTAGAGATTTTCTTGTCACACCAGACAAATGAAGTGATGGTACCTTCAACTAAGATCGTGGCTGTCGCCTTTCCACAACCTTTTCCCTACCCTATCCCAGCCTGGGCTTTAGATTCTTGAAGGACATAAAGGACATTCAAATTCAATAGCTAAGCAGAAACAATACGCTAGATTCGACAAGCTTTTGGTGACGATAGCATGGGAAATAAGCAAATAAAAAAGTGGTACAATCTGCACAGAGATGGCTGCACGTCGGCGCACAGCGACAAGTCTGAATGCAGAGTTTGCCGAGCAAGTGCGTAGTTTCATAATGGAAAATCGCCAATGACGTTATCCGTCTTATACGTGATGCAGTTTGTCGCAAGAGACCAGAACTGACCTGCTTTACAAAACTGGAACTCGCTCCTCTTCATTCCCCGCACTCAATCCAATCTTTCATTGCAAAGAACTGCTTTCGTATCATTTGCACAAGCTCGAAACGCCCCGGACATGACTCCTTGTGACATCTGGCTTTTCTCTATAGTCAAATCGGCACTGAAAAGTACCCGCTTCGATATCCAGAAGATCATCATGCACAATACGACAACGGCGTTGACAGCAGTTCCACAAGAGGTGTTCCAGGCATACTTCCATTTGTGGTAGGATCGTTGAGTTAAATATGTGGAAGCTGAAGGGTTGAAAGTGATTGGGAATTTAAAGATACCAGGTGCGTAGTTATATTTTCCTGACCTATGGTCGGATACTTTTCAGACAGTCCTTTTAGCTTCAATTAATGCAATAGAAATAAGACGAAGAGTTATTGCTAGCGTGAATGGGACTGAAACCTCCTCCATCCTTCCCAATGCTTAGCCAGCGACCGTAATCACTAGACCAAGCAAGTTGGATTAAAGTACATTGAATTCGCTCACCAAATAAATACATTTTATACTAAATGGAAACTGAAACTTATTTTTTTTTTATTGTTAAAGGAAAACTAATTTCTGGAAATAAAATAACGCTTCTTACTTTCATATACTGTACACTTATTACTAACAATTGAAAAAAAAACAACAATCGTTCGCATGCTTAACTGCAACGGTTTAGCTTTTACGCAGTCCTCTTAATAAGTAATTAATTTCACACATTCCACTAGCGCAGATTATCGTAACGCAAAGCTTCCAACACCACTCATGAGAGATGAAGGCATCAAAGGGAAACTAGTCCTTAGCAATGCAGTTCCACACAAGCACCACCATAAGTGGTCGAAAGCACAGTTTAGTCCTAACACACATATTGTTTGTAGCAAAGTTTTCTGTTAAAATCGAGATACAGATCTCACTTCTCTTCTTAATCTTAAATCGAGATACATACCTCACTAATATGTCAAATTAAAACGGAAATATGTTATCTCGTTTCTTAGTGTCACTAATCTCACTCACTAAACGACAAACAAGATTACAGTTAATAGCATGAGCAGAAATCTTTGCAACGAGTCCACAAAGACTTAGTCCTCTGCAAGGCTAATAAACTTGAATTGTCGTCAAAAATATGTTTCATTTCTTTGTTTGCTGACTTTTTCCATTTATAGTACTCGTCATTTATAATTTTTATTTTATTTTTCTTTGACAAATTACCATCGTTAATTCGCATCGCGAAATTATACCCTAAGGTTTTTTCGTCAAAGTTGTACTTTTTCACAAGTGCTTCTTCTTGCTCGGCACAGTCTCTTTTAAACTTTTGCAACATTGATCTGTCTTTTATTTTACTTTTTAATTCATTTTGTAAATTGGCGAACTTTCTGACGATGTGAACTTTTAATCGTATTCTTTTGTCCTCGATAATTTTTTGAAATTCAAAAGGAATTTCGGTCCATAGGTTATCCAGTTCCAATGTATGTGCGTCAGACATAATAACTTCTTCTTCAGAAACTGAATTGCTTACTTGCACATCATTTTTCAGTGTTTCTTTGCGTTTTCTTATCACTTTTGATATTACGTTTTCCTTAACATCTAACTTGTCAGCGTTTTGCGATGCACTAAGTTCACTTCCTGTTCTGGAAAGTATTCTTGTATTGACTGGTTTATCTTTACACTTTCTTGTTATTAAGAAGCGCTTCTCTTTGCGATCTTCATACATGCGTTTCTCAAGTTCGACTTTTCTGTCTGAACAAGTTGCTAAAGATGCTGAAGAGATTTCTTTTGCAACTACTACAAAATCACTTTCAGAGTGATTACCAATGATTTCTGTTACTTCAGAATCACTTGTCACTGGTAACATTTTACGTGAATCAGTTTCTTTTCTTTTGCCATAATGTTGTATTTCTTGCAAACCTGAGAAGGATGTGGATGAGAATGAAGTATTACTCTCAGAAATTTCTAACGTATCAGCTGTAACGCTAAGATTTGAACTTTCATTTTTATCCAAGGATGATGAAGAAACACAAGGCACAGTTTTCGTTATATAGCATAAAGGATACTTGATTATAGGGGAAATGGAGTAAAGTTTACGTTGAAGCCAAATCTGGAATAAACGAAAAATTATGTAGAAACGATGCAAGTTCCAAATCGTTTCATTTATGCCACTGTAGCTTACTGAAAATTCCACTTTTCTTCCAATGAGTTGACTGATTATTTCTGCTTCTAACTGAATAATCCATAGTGAACTAATATGAAGTGTGCACCTCAAACCAATTAGCTTCAAGTGATATGTTTCCTGTTTGAGTACACAAAACTTGAAAGGTTCTGAGCGTACATATACTACATTATTCCGTGTTATCAATGCCGATTTTTGGAGGTTGTGTTTCGCGCTAGAATCAGGTACTATTCCGCATACTTCAATGGTATTGTCCCTTCTAAAACATAAACAAACTCTCTCCGCTTGAAACAACCAACAATTCCTTGCATTCATCCAAATATTAGCGATTACGAAAATGATGCTAGAGTAATAATCATGTTCTTGTCTTTCTTTCCTTTTAGCATGAAATTCTGTTTTGATCGTATCAACTATTAAAATCAACGTTCCTCCAATGATTATGCACAATGCGTATGTAACAAATAACTCACAAACTGAGTATCTTCTTGTAAACCGAAATTTACACATATTCACTCTGTAAACAGAAAAGGAATCTCTTAAAAACGCCACCTTACAGTCTTCTTTGGACACTATAAGTCGTTCCACTCTGTAATGAAAGGAACATTGAAGAATTACCATACACACTTTCACTATGTTTTTGTATGTGGCAAATAATTGCAAAACACGTGCATAAGCATGCTGCCAATCTTGTCCATTCGAACGGGTTTCATAGCCAGGTACTGTCTCAGAATTCATGGCTTCACTAAAAGTATATATTTCTTGTGCTTGCTTACAAACTTCATCATTATACTTTATAAAAATATTTGCATTATCATCGGATTGATTTGTATTATCCTGCGAATATTTTTCATTATTACTTTTCTCTATTTGCGTTGATGCAGGTATCGGAATACTAAGTAAAGTAACACCCTCTGGTGCAACCGACTCCTGATTCTGTTCGGGTTCCCTGTGATGTATACACTTGCAAAAATCCGGTGATCCCTCAAAATTTGATTCATTCCTTTTCCTAATCATTTTCGTTTCATTATTTTTAAATTCTTGTCTACAATAAGGTGCATTCACTGAACGAGAATCTTTTTTATAGTAGTCTGGTCGTTGAAGTCCACTCGCTGTTAAGACAAATCCACTACATCCACGAGCGATGATTGGACGTTTTTTAGAACTTCGTTTCTGTTGAAAGTTGCATTCTAATGCACATTCTCTTGCTTCTGGATTATAGATGTCCGAATTTCTCAGTTGGTCATGGTAGTGAGCGGGATACCCTCTTGGACCTCTGCCAATAATGGGTCTACCCCATTGCTCATCTGAACATCGTCGCATCGGGTTTTCATATCCGCTTCTACCTCGAGCGACCAAAGGCCTACGATTTATATCATGTAGGTATGTACCTCTTCCATATGAAGGGACATTGTTAGCACCTCTCCCAAAGAGTCTTGTCTCTTGGGTGGCTTTTGTGTTGCCAAACCACATAACGCCATTTGTTCGATCTTCTATCTCGATCTCGATCTCGATGTTTTGGCAGTAGCTGGTTGGCCCACTGTAGATGTTATAGTGTCCAGGTGCTTCATGGATAGGTGTTGGGCGGCGACTTGTGTCACCTGGACCATTTGGAGGGAAACTTTTCTCAAAAGTGGTGTGGGAATATAGTGCAAACCGACCGGATGTTCTTGGTGGTCGCATTCCTCCTTTCCCATGCATTTGCATTGCTTATTTTTTAATAATTACGATATTTTCTTTAAGGAGATAAAAAACTTACGTCTTTCTTATACCACTTTCTACGCCTCCCAGGAAACCGAACTTTTTTAATTTTTAAAGTCACCAACAACAATCAAAACTTTCATATTTTCAAACATATGGTGCATTGTTATTTTCTGTTTCTACATCTGTCTCTAATTAATCTTGTAGAAGAATTAGTTCATAAGTAAGTAAGTAAATGAGCACTTATTTCGTTCCATTTACCATACAAAGTTATACTTATTTGTACAACTGCATCCCCACGATTGACGAAAGCAGAACTAAAAGAAAATATCTGCTCTTTGACCACTTCTACCTGGCTTATTCATTTACTTCTTTAAAGATAGTGTAAGTTCTTTCTCTTCTTGCATATTCTTTCTTCCTGACGTCAGCAAGAAATCTTTTAAAATATCAAAGAATACGAAGACATTCGTAATTCACAGACTGATATTAAAGTTTTCATTTGTTCCTGCAGAAAGTGGAATTTTAGCATAAGTATCTAGAAGTGATCTTTGAAAACGCAAGTTACTGATATCAATTACTTTTTACGTTCCTATTGTAACAGTTCAGTGACGGAATGATCTAGGTCAGTGATTTTGAATGGGTAGATAGTGTGCCTGGAAATTGCGTGGCTGTGCCGGAACAAATACACTATGAAGAGCTAAAAAGCGGAACTATTAAATATGGATTACATACTCTGTATATTTTTACAATATCCTTTATTAATATTAGATAAACCTATTCATTAATATTGAGTGGCTGTGGTACGAGATGAAAAACATTGAGATCACAAATTTGGTATGATTTTGAACTAGTTCTTTTTTAGAACACATTGTCACAGTTACCAAGAAAACCATAAAAATGTTTTAGACTTTTATAGAAATGTATTGAAATAGATTATATTTACTCTCCCTTCATGGTTTACATTTGTCAAATTATAGAGTAATATTCCCCTGTTAAAATTACGACCACATACTGTCCTCTCGAGACTACCCATTGTTCGGTTAAGAGCTGCAACCACTCGTAACCTCAGCAAACCTCCACTTGTGGAATTATTCCGTATTCATTTCCCCAGAAAAAGGTCGGAAGAAAAAGTGGATCCTGCTCAATAATAACGGACGAAATAGGCAGTGGTTGGACGTTGTTGAAAGCCCCCCCAAATACACTTTCCAGAACCCAAATTGATACCACAAATGGAGCTTTAGTTAGTGTTTGTTGTCGACAGCACTGGATGTTGTCCATTATAAATTCTCTTCGTCTTGTGAAACCATTACCCCTATAGTTATGCTAACTGGAATTTACGAGTGTTGTACTGATTGCATAACTTGGAGAACTTTTTTAAAAAAAAAACCTGGAAGGTCAGTTTTACACACTGATGTATCAAAAAAGGGCGCCAGTTTACACGCGACGAACAACACACAAAAACATACTTATTCAATCAAAATCTAAGGGCTTAACATATAACACGGGCACAGAATAATAATAAGAAAAATAATAACTAATCTTCATTCCTCAGGAACTTAAAAATAGGGATTAAGAATAAGTTCACAATGGAATAAAATAACCAGATTTTTCTTTTGGAAAATTTGGTATTTATTTCTATATTTCGATTTGAGCAGAACTGATTTGCTTTAATGATGAGTCACCTGTCTAATTCCCCCCCTTTTTCCATAGCTTCTTAATTTAAGGAAGGTTATTTCGGAAAGAGTCGATTCTCTATCAAAGGTTCACTCATCTAAATAATTAATTGTATTTAAGTGTAGTGTTTCCTTTTAGTAAAAATAATTACATTCATCCATTAGAATCACATCATATAATATTATACCTATGATTCTTAATTACTATGATGTGAACTCATTGCGGACCACCATGTAAGGTAACTAGAGATCTCCAGATTCGGATCTCAGAAGATCGGGATATCCGAGATCCGGATATCTAAAACTCGGATCCGGATCCGTTTATCCATCCCTATATTTGACACTCATCCGGATTTTCTTACCTCCTACGTATCATTAAATCTATTGCCTTATATGGTAGCATTTAATTTTATAGGAAGGATTAGAAAGGATTGATAGTTCTTAACTTTCTATTATTTACTTATTTGCCATGCAAAATTTTAGCAACACCTTTCTGACTTATGTTTTTTTTTACCTTCATGACTTACAATTGCCAGTAGTTATCTAGTTGCCTCTCTGACTTACAATTGCCAGTAATTACCTCTCTGACCTATAGTTACCAGTGGTTACCT